>CANXYC011160167.1:0-115270 GCA_948193065.1 Aleurites moluccanus
TTTTTATTTAAATATTATTTTTAAATGATAATTTAATCCTTTTATTTAAATAAATATGAGTTTTTTTTTAACGATATATATATATATATATATATATATATATATATATATATATATATATATATATACGAGTCCTGTCACAAAGAACATGGGAACTTATCCTAAGAAAAGAGGTAGATGGGTATATGAAATGAAATGATAAAAAGAATGATAGACTGTCAGAAAGGAGGGTACTATAATGGGATACAATGCACTTGTAAAGATGGGTTAGATATAAAAAAATGTCCTAAATTCATACCCTCACTAATTAAATCTAACCCACTGAGGGGATGTTGGGTCCTTAGTGGGATATCACACATGCCCTCTTTATTTGCTAGATAGATGCGGTTTGACCATTTTTTTTTTCTTTTTTTTTTTCTTTTTAAAATTATTTTTGACTGAAATTTAAACTCATAACATCTCAATATTGGAAACAACTTAATTTTATATTTATATATATTATATAGAATTTATTTTTATTATAATAATTAAAATAAAAATAAAATAATACCAATTTGGCTTGATTTGGAAAGCTAGAGAGAAGAATTTTAATTTATACTATATTCTTTTTTTTTTAATTTATTTTTTATTATATAATTAAAAATAAAATTAAAAAAAAATAATACTCAATTTGGCTTGATTTGGATAGCTGGAGGAGAGAGAAGAATTTTAATTTATACTATATTCTTTTTTTTTAATTTATTTTTTATTATAATAATTAAAAAAAATAATAATACTCAATTTGGCTTGATTTGGATAGCTAGAGGTGAGAGAAAAATTGGCTTTTAGTGAGGCATGATTCTTGAGACATCAGCACTACCATAATTCGACCCTGCCTTTGGAGGCAACCTACCTGCCCATTCTCTTTCACTTCCTGATTAATAGACAATATTTAAAATAAAAAAAAAATTAATTAATTAATTAATTTTATTTATTTTTTGTTAGGAAAAAGGGGTTATAATCCATTCGTGTTAATGTCTTTTTCAGCCCATTCTGTTTAATTAATTGAGATCAAAATTCATTTGTCAACTTTGTCATATTAATATAAGGGTAAGGTATTTTTTTTTCCTTTTCTGTTGTATGATGTATGAATGGATATATTTAAAAATATAGAAAAGTTGGTTTTCTTTGAAAGATTTTCAGTTAATTTTGTTTTAGATCTGTAATAAAATGCATAATATATTATGGTTTGTCGTTTTTGTTAGCTAGATAATTCAATAATTAAAATTTCACATGCTTTAGAAATTAATCTCAAATTAAAATTTTGATGAATAAATTTTATTTTCAAAATAATTACAACTCAAAAAAAAAAAACTATAAAAAAAAGACTCCTAAAGAGTTGGCTACGATGGAAAAAACGCATATCACTATTCTAATGGTGGAAAGATAAAATCAGTAAATTAATTTTAAGTAGATCGATAATTAATTATATATAAAAAGTCATTAAATTTGAATGAGTTAAGAAATTTTTTTATATAAATTATTATTTATTTATTTTTGCTGAAATGACTCAAATTTATCTAATATGTGCATAGGAAGCCCTAATAAAGATGACAAAAAATCTAATAAAAATGGAAATCGAGAACCACATAGTCAATAAAATCAGCCACAATATTATTTAATTTCATTTTTGGTCGGCAGATTGCCATATTATTTATTATATTGCAATTTGTGATAGGTTTGAATTTTTTTCTCCCTACAGGATTTTGGTCTACGCAAGAGAAACTTAAAATCTAGAAATGTACAACCATAAATCAAGTGTTCATTATATATATATATATTAAAGGCTAAATTGGAAAGAGCACTATGAGTTGCACAATTGATGAAAATTCATAAATTATAGATATAAATTGTATTAGACTTTTACATCCATTTAAATTTTAATATTTTTGAGCAGTTGAGAAGTAATATAATTAAATATACTTTTTTAACAGTGAAAAGTAATATAAATATACTTATTTTCTTATCTTTATTCTCATTCTAAACGTTTTTATTTTAAATTAATAAAGATTTTGATTTTAATATGTTTCTCCACTTTACTTTTTTTTTTTAATTAGGAAATTTCAAAATGAGGATTGTCAAAATTCGAATATTTGACTTGCTATATTACAATAAGTGATTTTATAAGGTTACTTCAAGTAATATATTACTTAAATTTATAAAATATTATTTAAATTTATAAAATAATGTGTAAAATTATTATTATTTTATAAGTTTACGAAATTTTTTATAAAAAATGGTTATATTTTGTAAATGTATGCAATTTACAAAATAATATATAAAATATTATTGTTGTATAAGTTTACTTAGAATTTTATAAAAAAAATGACTTATTATAAAACTCAAGTGAAAGTCGAGTTTTTTTCAAATAACTCAAGCAGGAAGATATACAGACATTAAACCATTGAGTTACTAATTTTTTTTTTTTTTTTAATTTCAAATGACTTATTAAAGATTCTTAGCCATAATCAAGATTAAATGATTTTCAAACATGAGAAATAGGCAAATAAAATTCAACTTTATATTTGTTTTTGTTTGTCAAACAATCTCTGCAGATTCACCAACACATATATAGATTGCCTAGTTTTCTTGTAGCGATTTTCAAGAATGCACCGTGACTGTTATTGCACCGCTTTGATGATCTCTGCATTAATTGCATGAATTGCACCAATTCTCATTTCTTTTGTTCAGCAAACTTTCATTCCCTTGTCATTTTTTTCGCTATAATCAACAAAATCAATGGTTCAAAACACTGCTATTTAAAGTACTGAATCAACTCATATATATTTATTTTTTCCACAAGTATGTATATATATATTTCATCTTCAACTACTTGAAAATAAGGATTAATTTTAAAAGAGACAAGAAGATTGAATTATCTAATTCCGACCATTATTTACATTTTTCAAAAATCTAGTATATGATGACAATTGAATGTCTACTTTATATTATAAGAGGTAAAAATTTTAAACCCTATAGCAAATTAGCAATTGACTGGGATTCATGTCTAATTTCTCTCCTTTTTTATTTTATGCTTTAGTAATTAAAGTGATATGATGAGACAGTTTTTATACACCACCGCACTAAATCGCACTAAATCACTTAACGACAATATGAATCTACTTTAAGCTCTATATATTTCAAGAGGTAAAAAAAGGAAAGAAAGTTCCTTAAAAACGAGGAAGAGTGAAGAATTTTCCCTAACAAGGACATGAAAAAAAGGAAAGAAAATAAAGAAAGACTAGCATTATGTTGGTATGCATATATTCCTTCTTTATATATCACTTTATCCCATAATTAATTTAGTTGTAGACATGGATCTTATGGATGTTTTAATAACGCTTACATTTTTTTTATTTTAATTAGAATCATGATTTAACACAATTACACAACAAAAAAGAACAAATATATAAGATAACAACTCAATATAATCTTAATTAATTTACAAATAAGCTCTCAAAACCAACACTAATACACATTAAACTCCTATAAATAATTAATTAACCCAAATCCTTTTCCTCCCTTCTCTCTCCCTCTCTCTCTCTAAATCTCTCATCTAAGCATCTGCATTGAGTTGACCATATTAGGAGGTGGCTGGCAATTTTTCACCAAAGGAGAGTAACCCATATTAGGCATTGTTAACCCAGAAAAGGAAAAAGCACCCATTGGTCTATTAGCCCCAGCTTGTTCTAAAGATTGCACTTGTTTTTTCAAGAACTTCACATAATGTATAGCCTCATCTAACATAGAAGCAGTGTCCATTTTAGTTCCACCTGGGACTAATCTCTGCAAAATCCTTATCCTTTCACTAATCCTTTCTCTTCTATGCCTTGCTGCTACACTCTGTGGATCTTTAGAAATCTTGACATTCCTTCTCTTTGGTGGCTTTATTGATTCTGGGTCTATATGGATAGGTTGCATAGCTGCTATTCGAAAAATCATTTCCCTAATAGCTGCTGTCGAGTTTTTTTTCTCCATTGATGATAAAAATGAGTTTGCATTAGAAAATGGAGAGGGGTATTTGAATTTGGAAGTGACCGTAGGAGTGGGTTGTTGGAGTTCTTGAATTAGAGGAGGAAGAGGAGGAGTAGTATTAACCATAAATGGCAAAGAAGGCGATGGATTGATAAGTGGGTTTGGATGAAAAATTGGATTATTATTTTCATTATTATTATTTCCATTGGCGCTGAAATTGATTTCTTGATGAGAAGGTGAAGAATTATGAAAGTTATCGAAACAATCTGGAAGTTTTTCCATTTGCATCATCATTGTCATCATGTCTATTTGTTCTTCCCCAGACGATGATGATGATGATTTCATCATGTCAACATCCATGAGTTTAAAAAGAAAGAAAGAAAGCTCTCTACCCCCAAGATTTCAGGAAAAGAAAGAAAGAAAGAAGGGAATGGGCTAAGAACTGGTAGAGATTGATGAGCAGAGAGGAGCAGAGGTATGGAGAAACAGAGAGATAAAAAATTAGAGAGAAATATAATTTTTTTTTTAATTTCTTGAATTTAAGCAGAGAGAAATATAAAAGAAGATGAAAAAGTAGTAATAGAAAAGTGAGGAGTATAGATAGAAAGTTCAGGATTATCTCAGAAACCCATCACCCAATTCAGTAGGGTTACAGAAGCATGAGGCTTTATATAGCAATTTGTTTGTAATATTTTATTCATGCAAAGTTGACAGAAGGGGAGAGAGAGAGAGGAGTCTCCGCTCATTTATGATGAATTTATTATTTTTTATAGTGACTGCCCATTATGTGGGGCTATACCTAAAGATTTTAATTAACAGCCATCAGATCTTTACTAATGTTTGAGATTTTCTCAACTACAAGTAGCAAAAGATCAAATGGTAAAATAGACCTTTCATGGTAATAGGCCCACAAAGTAGAAGGCTCAGATTAAAGGGTACTGATGCATGAACCCACTTTGAGAGGCTTTCTTTTATGGCACCCTCCCTTTAATAAGTGCTTTTTTTATCTTTGAGTGTGCAACTGTGCAAGTGCTACTGCTTTGCTTATTGCCTTTGCCTTCGCCTACTTAGATTTTTATTTATTTATTTATTTTTTACACCAAATAAAGAACCCTTATAACCCCACACTCACATGAAATTTGTCAGAAAATCACCAATCATCTTGACCCATAATTTATAATTCTCACAGTATACATAATTAAATTAAACTACCTCTCGAGGACTGCTTTAACTTAATAATAAAATGAGTAAAGATTAATTTTCACCTATGTTAAATTGTTCTGTTAATAACAACGTATATTAGTTGGAGCAATAGAGAGTTGGTTTCTCTTAAATAATATTTTGAATTTGTGAATAAAGAAAATAAATATTGAAAAAGTTTTACTCTTTTATAAATCTCATTTGGCTCAAATTTAAAATAGCAGATAGTTTCAATGAAAATAAATGTTTTATTAATATTTAAAGAAAATATAAGTAAATATATGGGCTTATAAATAGGAGTATTTGAATCTAATTACACAAAATTAATTGACTTGTATTATATCTAACACTCACTCACTAATAATTGTTTTATTTATTTTCTTATTATTCAATATAAGATATTTTTCCCAACACATCATCTCAAATGCAATCAGACTCATTTATAAGTTCTTTACATGATTTCTCATTATTAAATATGTGATACATTTTCCAACACATTCCCTCAAATGCAGCTGAGCTTGGTTCATGGGCTGACATCAATAAAGCGCTTGATATTTACTTATAAATGAATCAACTGACATCTCTTTTTCAGCTTTTGTTCGGACTGATGTCATCATCATTCCATAACAGAATTTGAATATAGGTTTCAGGATCTATCTCGTTTGAGTATGAAATTCTGATACCATATTAAAATTCATGGATTCGTATACACGTGAATTTATAAATAGACAAGTGTTAGAATCCACTTATACAAAATCAATTGATTTGTGCTACGTTTACCACCCAATTAATTATGAAAAATTATTAGGTATGACGATAATATATTTCTCATATTCATATAAAATTAAATTCATATGGATATATTTTCATTTTAATCACATATGATCTTATTTTTATAAAAATTATATATGATCCCACTTTTATATGAGTAAGAGGAGCGTGTTCATGTTTCACCTAATAATTTCTCCTCACCTATAAGTTCTTTACATATTTTTTCATTATTTATTTGAAATATTTTTTTAATAACATTGAATTTATTTTTAAGATAATAATTAAGATTATGATGAGTTTGAGCATGTGTGCAGGTAAATTAAAAAAAAAAAAAAAAAGCAATCCCTTTGTCTTGTTATGACAACCGCTGGTAGCAGTGCCGGTGGTGGCAATGGGTGTTGCTGATGACACTTATAATAAATTAAACAGTAATAATTTGTGTTATACAGGGTTACATATACTGACGATGGGACTCACACTGCTCCCTTTGGCACACTTTTCAAAGCAGATTAGGAGTTGATTGTGACGCTCTCTGACACTTAGTGCAAGTACATAAGCTGATCATTTCTTTGTACTGGTAAATAAATTTCTTTGCTAGCTGGTAATTTGACTTTTGTTTGTGTGTGTATGGTTGGGTAATTTGACTTTTGTTTGTGTTGTATAGTTGGGGTGCCTTTGGGATGCAAGTCCAATTCTGCTTCTCTATATAAGTTGGTGCTCACAACTGATTACAAATGACTGAGAATGGTGTAATCATAATTTGAATAGTTTAACTTTGAGAGTCATTAGCAGGTTATTATTCTTATAATCACTTATATCATTTTAAAATATAAAAGTGTGAATTTGCATGAAATGAAGAAAGTTAATTGATAATCTTAATTTATTAGATAAAATAGATAAATAATGATGAATGATTTATTTATAGAAATTATAAATATATGTATATATGAAGGTGATTCAAATAAGGGAACATGTTCTCTCCTAAAAGCAACCCAACAAAATAAATAAAAAAGAATACAAAATGTAAAGAATGGCTGTTTGTGAGTGTGGGTTGTTCACTTGATCTTTCCTTTCTCTTGAATTATTATTTTTTTTATCATCATCCCATAAGGTCCCCCTTATCTTCACAGCATAAAGATTTAAGAGATGCACGTGCCAAGGGACCTCTCTCTCTCTCTCTCTAATTACAAAAATATATTATATATAGAACTTACTAGAGATTATTTTATCCTTTTCTAATATTATTTTTTGAAAAATTTAATTCTGATTTATGTTTAAACTTAAAACATTTCTGTTAGAAAAATAATTTTAGTATTGCGAATCAACATATTAGATAATATTTATTTTAGTTTTCATAATTAGTGTAATATTTTATTACATTTCATTATAATATTTGACTCTCAGCAAAATTTAAATTTAAAATTTAAAATTTTAAAATTATTTCAGTAACATCGGACCAAAAACTGTTAGATTTTTTCATTTTTACATTAATTCTGAGTATACTCAATGTAATCTAGCTATATGTAGCTACGATCCACTCGTTCCTTTTCATAAATTACTTAAACAACCCAATAGGCAATAAATAAATAATTTTACACAAAACACTATTTATGATATTATATTTTATTGTTACACTGATAAGATAATTGCATATTTCTCAGAAAGTGGTCCCTTTCTCTCTGTCTCTTCCTTCAACATGATAATCTTCACTTTCTCGGGTCCTTCCATAAGTTACCTCAAAATGGACAAACCAATACCCACAGTGCAACTGTTCTTTTTCAGGTTGTCTACCTTTTTTTTTCTCATACTCACCATTGTTAACACCATACAACCTTACCTTACCCTTCTTCTTCTTCTTCCTTTTACTGCTTCCAATAACACTGTTTGGAAGTTGGAGTTTTAAGTCAATACTACTGAAATTGTAGGTTCATGTATCCGAATTGACCTAATTAGAGTTAAATTATTATTAACAATAATACATGATAAATGGATTTTGATTTACAAATACAAAATCATTTATAAGATGGTAAAAACGTAAGTTTGAGCCCTAATCAGAACTCAATAAGTGAGTTTGTTTAGTATCTTAATTATTAATTAGATCCATTCAATTCTAAAGCTATACCATGCAAGAGGAATCAATATATTGTTGTTTTAACCCTAAAGGGTTAGATTAATTGATAAGGAAGTCCACTCCTTTCTTTATTAACCCAAGTTTGATCCTTGGGATTATACCATAAATAAGTATTTTTTCTCATTTATGAATTTTTTAGCTTCAGTGTGGATGATTTATCTTTAACTGTGCTAGAAAATAGACTTAGTATGACCCGAGAAAACTAAACCATGATATCACCTTACTTATATATATATATATATATATATATTACTTTTGAACATTGGGCTAGTAGCTCTACCGACCTCATAACAGGAGGTTAGGGATTTAAATTATTCCCTTTTAATAAATTTTAGATGCATCAATATATATTACTTTTTCTCTATAAATCTCTTTAATGTTGATATAGAAAATTTCTATTTTTAAGTGAAAAATAAATAAATTAAACTTAGTATAACGTGTGAAAACTGAATTATTATGACTATCTTAAATGAGAGTGTGGTTCAATTATAGGTAGAGACAGAGTCTAAAGTTGAACTCTATTAGGCAGCACTAAATACTATAGATGTATACATATATATATAGAGAGAGAGAGGGTGACAGTTTGGTTCCATAAATGCAAACGTGCAGTTTCAAACCCTCCAAAAAATTGTAAAGCTAGCTAAGAAAGTGACGGTGCACTTTCATCAAAATTAATATATAGGTCAAGACATTAATACTTACACGCTCCCAGCCTCTGCTTAGTCCAATTGAAACGATAAGTTTTTTTTTTTTTTTTTGCACTTCTATCCTGTGGCATTGGTCTCCTCTGCCATTTTCTGCAAGCAATATATATAGAGAGAGGATTCTGTGTGCATAACAGTAAAAACAATGAATAAACGGACCACGAACAGCTGAGATTGTCATACTGAATAATGATTGAGTTTATCTCATTAGTTGTCATAGTTTCTTTTATTTATATATTTAAATGAATAAGTGTAATATGATTCAGAATTTTATTTAATAAATATATAATATACATGCAGATACCAATATATATGTCATAGTTTTTGTCCAATACTATATTCTCAATAAGAGAATCCAAGAGTCTTGTTGTGAGCTTTGACAGAAAAATTTAATGTTTATTAATTTTCTGATAACATATCCATGATAAGTATGCTTAATTATTATGTCGTTTCAATTGTCAAATGTTCGTATAATTCATAGTATATTGTTAAACCATATAAATAATACTTCCATCAGCAATGAAACTATAATTATAGTTTTGGAAAACCAAACTGAAAAACACTGAATCTTAATTTATCAAACTGTAATTTTACATATACATATATATTTCATGATCATATAAATAGGTATGGTGTTAGATCAAATATTAGAAAAAAAAATGTAGCATTTTTAATTAATTTTATGACAGTAAACTATTTAATAGATTTTTAGAGGAATACAATAGTCAAACAAAAAAGAAGAGGTAAATTAGAAGAACTGAAACAAAAATTGCAGTAGATGGTGCGATTTGCACTTGCAAAGCTGTTTATTTTAGCTAAAACAACAGCATATATGAACTTTTGGCAAAACAAGGGAAGAAAAGTAAAGAAAAATTAGGGGTTATTTGTATTGTTCAGGGGCTCATATGAAAAATATAAATTTATATTTGGGATTTTTTTATGGGTTTGTAGTATAAATTAGAGGCTAACTTATGCTGGGTAGTGGCACATTAGGAAATCCCAGAATGAAGAATTAAATTGAATGTAAAAAGATTTTGTATTGATTAAATATAAAAAATTAAATAAATTTATATATAATTCAATTTTTTAACTCAATAGTTAATTTTTAAGTTAACACTTTTATAATTATATAACATAAATTTAAATAAATTACAATGACAACCTAAAATTTAATATACATATATACATGCTAGCACCTAGCTCAAGTTGTTAAGGTTGAAGTCTTAGGTTTTTTATTTTTTTATTTTTTTTTTTTATTTTTTTTTTTTTTTGTCTCAAGTTCAAATCCCATCTTTATAAGAGAGAAATATTTTATTTATTTAACATTGTTTTTGGTCTATATTGAATTATTATAATTATCAGTTGTATAATTAATATTTATATTGATATTTGTGTTGTGTATAATATTTAAAAAAAAAGAATTTAGAAATAGGTAAGCAATCATTGAAACTCTTCAATCTATTGATATAATTATTTTATTATTTTTTTAAATTTAACTATGATTAATATTTAAACTTGAGACTTTTCAATTTTAATTTTAATATTATTAAATTAAAAAGTTTTTTAATTGGCTGTTTTAGGTAGCTACTATTGATGCAAATGGTTGTTTTGGGTTTTTGTTCAGTAGCAATTAAAAGACCCAACTCAATTCTTCTTATTAAAATGGTAAGTTATTCTAGTAATAAGCCAGCCCATAGGAACAGAACCAAATCCCCTATTTACTTTAGGTTAGCCATTTTCTCAACTAATTGAAGCCCCATTCCTAGACTTATGAATTGTGTCCAATCTAGCTAGCCATTTTTTCAGCTTGGGCTCGTGCAAGGTCTCAGTTTTTTGATAACTGAAGCTAAAATGGATGGGTTTTTGGGTTTATAAGCATATCAATTGGAATACGCATTCATATATTGAGATGATGGGATTTTATAGGTTACCTAGTCCAAATCAAGACCTAAGAGGAAATAATAATTTAATTATTTAGCTTATTATATTAAAATATTTTTTCAAACAATAAAAAATTATAAAAATTATTGTTTTCTACTCATAATATATGTAAAGATTTTTTAAATTTTTAAAAAATAAATTTTCATATATATTAATTAATTAATATTTTATCTTACCTTTAATTAAATGTTGATATATCGATTTAAGACATTTTATCTAATCTTATTGTTATTAAAATATAAAAAAAAAAATTCTAAAAATCACAACAACTATTAATTTTTAATTCTAATTTATGGGTATCGACTAATTTTATAAAAATTAATATTCATATATCACACATAATAATTTTTTTTTTTTTTTTTAAAAAAAAGGAAATTGACACTTAATGGGTATTGACATTATGAGCAAAAATGAGAGGCAACTTGCATGAAAAATAGGTGGAGTTATAAATTAAAACCATAAATGTATCAGTACTCTAGCTTAACATTTCACACCGGCTATGACAAAAGACTATAAAATTGCACCAAAAAGGAAAAGGGATAGGGTAAAGTTGGATTCATTTGTAGTGGCCACTCAGAAATCTGACCCTATAGTTTCCTTAAAATCAAGCCATCTGGGACTTACATTAAGTATAAATTGAATCCTCAACTATAAAAATTTGAATCTTTTGAGGTCTAAATCATAAAAAAGTTTTAATTATAAAATAGCTCATGAAGTTTGCTTTGTATAAATTTTAGTCCTTACTATTGTAAAAATTTATAATTTTTAGTTCTTTAAATTTACTAATTATTCATAAAAAATATATTTTCTCTTTCAATAATTAGATGGTATTTGATAAAATAAAATATTAAATATTAAATAAATAAGTGATATAATTTTAAATTATAAAAATATTTAAAGTCTAATTACTTATGATATTCGATACAAATTTTAAGTTAAAAATTTTAACATATTATTTTAAGTGATTTTTAATTTAATTGATATATACACTTACTTTAAAATATATTTTGATGTGCATATTTGGTATAAGATTAAAAGTAATACCTTATACTTAATTAATATATTCAAAAATTACTTTATATGTTTCTACTTTCTTCTCCCATGAATTCGATATGAGCTCTTGTTGATCATTTTTTGACCGATGATAGCCCAAAGATATTTTTGTTTTCTTTTTAATATTAAGTAAATCTAGTATTTTTATGTTTTCTTTCCTTTTTTTTTATTGTTTTTCTTCTAGCCTCGTATCTATGGTTTATATTATTCTTATACGAGGCTTTTATGTTTTATTTTATAAAGCTTTTTTTTCTTGATTTGGAAGATGATCTCATATTAAACTTAATTTTGATTTGGTCTATCTGGTGATCAAGATGTTTTTTTTATAACAAATTTTTCTTGACTCAACTTATTTGATATTTAAGTGAATTTAGTACTAACTGTTTTTTCAACTGTTAAAGTGAGTTTTAAGGTTATTATATATTAATAGAATTTATAAATTTAAAATTTAGATCGTATCGACTCCTTTTTATGATATTGTAAAGGGGTTATGTGGCTTTGTTTTTTCTTTTTTTTTTTTTTTATCGATAGTGTATGTAATTTATTTTATCGTTAAATTTAAATTTATTTTTTATATTTAAATAATATGATATAAAGAGGTACTAAAAAAAAGTGTGTTTTTAATTTATTATTTGATATACTCTCACGTACTTGTCCCTTGAATAAAATTTCTAAAAAAAAATAAATCCTAATCAATAAGGTAGGTAGAGTCTCACTTCCACTTCACTAATTAAACCCATTTTTAGGGTTTAGTAGTATTTTTTAAAAAAAATTAATTAGAGAAGAAATACATATATTAATAGAGATTCATGGGACTTAATAAAAATAGAATCTTTCTATTATAACATAAGATTGATTGAAAGATTTTAAATTTGAATACAATCTTAAGATTGGGATGAATAATAGGATTCCATTTTACCTTTAAATTATTATAGCAGTATACAGTGGGGCCGAAATTGTCCGACCAGCGGCGTCTTTTAAGACAATCCGCCGAATGTGGGTTTGTCTTATTCGCCACTCACATCTCAAATTAATCTGAGACCGTTTCAATAAATCATATCTTAAATAACAACCACTAAGATCTTTCCACATCACAAAAAACAATCAAAACAGCGGTCTGAAAAATCCACTTAATAAGACTGAATACACCAAATCGTTCCCTCCATCTTCCCCAAACTTGCACGGACAAGGCTGTACCAAACTCAGAACACGCGTTAATTGGTGCATTGATGATGCACAGCTGTAACACAATCAATTCTCACCTTTCTCTCTAATCTCTTTCTTCATTCCCATGTGAGCTCTGTCCCTACTCTTCCTTTTCCTATTCCACCACTCCAATAATCACCGTACTTAATCAAATAAGCCTCTCCCTAGCTTAGTTTACTTGTCAATTTGCATCTCCAATGGCGATTTCCAAACAATTTGTCTTCTTTTTCTCCATTTTTCTTGCTCTCAGCTCAAAAATCCAAGCTCAGGTCGAAGAAACAGGGTTGAAAATTATGGCGGACGCTTTAGAATGGCCAATGGCGATGTCTATGTACAGCGATTTGGAAGAAAATGGTGAGTTTGATGATGGACTGATAGGTTTAGATAGTGAAGATGAAAATGAAGAAAAAGGTGGACGTAGATCTTTGTTTTGGAGAAGAGTTCATTATTATATATCTTATGGAGCTCTTGCTGCTAATAGAATTCCTTGTCCTCCAAGGTCTGGTAGATCTTATTATACTCATAATTGTTTCAAAACTAGAGCTCCTGTTAATCCTTACAGTAGAGGTTGTTCTAGAATCACTCGTTGCAGGAGATGAGCTTAATTCCACCATTTTTAGTTTGCTTATTATTCGGTTAATAATTAATTAGGGTATTGTGGGTATGTGTGGTTTGGTTGATTGGTGAGGATTTTTGTGATAAAATGTATTAGTAATTAATTAATCTTGTGATTTTAGAATAATTATTTTGTTTGGACTTTTTATTATGTAATTTCAGCTGGTTCTTGTTGTTCATTATATATACTCTACAAATGTTTGTTTGTTTAGTTTTTCTTGACTCTTTAGCTCTCTGGAATGTATATGAAGAGGGTAAAATAAAGAACACAGCATCCCAAACACAAAGCAGGCAATTGTATATTTTCTTCCCTAACAAACAAGGGAAACCCAGTTTAAAATAACAGATCTACAATTGTTAGAGAAGAAAATGTACTACCTTTTGTTTCACATTCTTTTTCATAGAAATTCCTAAAAAAAATTCATTTAAATTTTTAAGATTACTATTAACTAATAATAATTAAAAATATTAAAGAATAAGTGAATATAATAATTAATGTGTATTATCATTAATACAAATTACTGTTAATTAATTTATTATATGACATAATGATTTAAATTCACCTAAAAGAATTTCTCCTTCAAATAGCAATTATATCTTTTATTCATTTAAATTTGAATGATGGAAAAAATAGTATTTTTTTATAATTTTAATAAATGTTTCATATTTTCTTTATCTTTTGTTAAAAAAAAAAATAGAGATATTATTTGAAAAAACTAACAATGTTCATTTGATACTAACAAATGGCTCCATTTCAGTTTATTTCTCTCCTATCTTATTGAAATGGGCCTATTTGACTTTATACAGGCTGGGCCCTTTCGTAGTCGATGTTATTCCTTTAGGCATGAGTCATAGTGCCCCTCTTATGGACCAGTACCCATGTGGCCTGTGAACTTTGGTGTTTTAAACCTGCCTGGTAGGGGATAAATCCTTTCAAGAAAAAACATCTTTTAGTTACTTGCCAATCTTTTTTTTTTATTTCAAGGAAATTAAACTAGTGCAAATAAAGTCACCAAGGCCAATAATTTAAATATTCTTTGAGATAATCCCTATTTTATAAAGAAAATATTACATAAATATAATATTTTTTTATTTTTTATTTTTATTATTTTTTGATATATATTTAATATATATGTAATATATTTTTATTATATATTTAGTATATATTTGATATATATTATATTTTTTAAAAAAAAAATTTAGATATGTAATATTTTTAAAAAAATATTTTTAGGTATGTAATATTTTTTAATTTTTTTTTTATAGTAGTAAAAATGAAATATTTTTTATTTTTTATGATATTTTATGAAAAAAATCCCTTTTACAAATCCAGAAAACAAGAAGCCTTAGCCAGCTGCTACTGGCTGCTAGAATGTCTTGCTGTAATAGTGTAAAAAGTTAGAGATTCATAACGTACAAAATTTCAGTATATCCGATGATTTCAACTTTTCGATTATTACAAAAATTCAAATTTTGCAAGAAATTAATTTAATTGTATTTTATTTTTGTGAATTTTCATGTTCAAAAAGAAATAATTAATAAAATATTCATTTTTTGAGTTAAATTTTTTATCATATTAAAATAAAGAGATTTGTAATAATTCAATTCATTTAATGAAATCTACTAATAAAAATATAAAATATTATAATTTAAATTAATCATAACTCATTTTATTTATATAAAGATAAAATGAAAATATAACTACAATTTTTTATTTTTCAATTATTTCATACAATAAAATTTAAATGAATTTTTTCATTGTAAAATTATTCTAAGTGTATAAATTTTATCAGTATTTCAATTGAATTTTATTAATATAATTACACATAAATTATTTCAAAGGTGCCTAAAATTGTTTATTTCAACCCTTAATTTGTCCTCCAGCCAACCCAAAAAGGAAAACTAAAAAGCATATATGTCTTAAAATTTAACTTAATGGATCATTTATTTAAAAAAAAAAAAAAACCTTAAATGGATGAAGTATCTAAAGAAATAAAGGATATAGGCCTATGGCTACTTGGGGCCTAACCCAATGTTTGAAATAAATGTTGATCATTAACTCGTATAATTTGTTAATTATTTAATTAATCCTGTTTACGTATTCAACATTTAACAAACGAGTTGACGATTTTATTTTTAACATTACTATTCTTAGGTTGAACAAACAAGTTAATTTAAAATTTGAACATTTTGACTCAAATAAAATTTTATTAAATAATTGTTTTTACAGAGTAGCTCTTTAATTAATGTTTTTTAAGACACAAGTTGTTGTCTTTAAAATTTTAATTAATCCTTAATCTCTGATAACAATAAGTCAGATTTAAAATTAATTTCATTTAAAAAATAAAATATATATTCCATCATTAAATCTAAAGTATTATATAATGAATAGGACACAAATGTGATATATTAATTTTTTATTTTTTTTAAAAAAAATTATTTTATTTTCATTTATATATATATATATATATATATATATATAATATAATATAATTTATATTTCACAAAATAAACTATAAATTAAATACATATAATATTTAAAAAACTAAAAACATATATAATATTTTAAAAATTAAAAAATATATATAATCGGGTTGAATTATATTCTTACTCAAATTTGACTCAAATATAAATTAAAAAATTTATTAACCCAAAATTTTGATCTTTGTTAATCCAAATCCAAATCCATTTATGTATTAAGAGCAAATCCACAACTATTTATCCTTAGATAAGATTAATTAAAGTCAAAATTTCTATCCAAATCCAAAAAATAATAATAATAAATTGAAGTGACATATATCCATAAACATATGATAAGTAATGGAATTAAATGGGGTTGAGGAGGTTGTTGTGTATTTTTAAACAATAGTTTTTTATGTGTCATATTTTAGGTATTTAAAAAATTTTATAAAAATTTTTAAAAATTATAATTTGATAGTTTTTTATATAATGAATCAAATAATATATTTTTTTATGCTAAACAAAAATTAAATGGATAGAAAAAAAATATATTATAAATTTTATGTATTATATTTAATGATTTAGATTTAACACATTTATAATATATTTTTAACTGTCTATTTGATTTTTATTTAATATAAAAAATATATCATTATATTTATTATATTAAAAACTATCAAATTATAATTTTTAAAAAATTTTATAAAATATTTTAAGTACTTAAAATATAATATATAAGAAATTATTATATAAAATTATACAACAGATTCGTGGACCCAATTAAATGTTATTGGAATGGTCACGCAACTAAAAATATACATACACTCACATTTCCACTTGCTGTTAAGTTCCCATTTTGTGCGACTGTGATTGGTCTTTGCTACTTGTACATATGGTCACAATTAATAAAGAATTGCCAAAAAATAAAAAAACTTACTTGCAAAGGATATAAGACTTATCCACCAAGTGAACCCTCTTTCTCGGGAACTATATAGTCTAAAAATCGTCCGTATTCTGTGTTTCTGGTCCTATATTTTATAATTTTTTTTTTATACCTCATATTATTTATTTTTAAAATATTTTTATCATTTATTTTTTTTATATATGACATAATATATATAAAAATATTAAGTAAAATATTTTTTTTATACATTATATTATTTATTTTTAAAGTGTTTTGACTGTTAATTTTTTTTTTTTATATATGACATAATGCATAAAAAATATTAAATAAAAATAAGACGTACAAAAAAATAAAATATTAGGATGAAAAAAAATCCGAATAAAAAGTTGAAATTTTTTATTTAATTAAACGTGACAAATTAATTAATTTGAGTTCCTTCACTAGTGTGAATGGTTTTTGCTTCTTACTTTGATAATTCAATTCTAAGTTCAAAGTCCTAACCAATAAATTTTAAAAAGGTCAAAATCAAATTTCTGAATATAAAAATATGTATATGTTATAAAAAATAGATTATATATATCTAAAGATGGAAATTTCTTCAATATTCCTTTAGCCTATGCAATTATAATAATCACCGTTAGAGCCCTATCTTGATAGATAATGGGGCAGTCTCCTCCCCATAGTAAAAGAAAACAAAAACTCCACCAATAATTTGTAATCCACCCAAAAGGGCAAGGAAAGGAATTCCCAAGGTTTTATTCTATTCTAAGTTACCAGTTATAATCCCATTTTCAGTTTAATGTTAAACTACAACAAATATATATATAATTAAATTTAATGGAGTTTATTTTTTCAATTCAATTACAATAATTTTCAATTTCATTTGAAACCTCGATTTCAAGATTAAAATTAATATCAAATTAATTGATAATATAGATTTTATCAAATAAATAGCATTATTTATTTGATAAAATCTATTTATTTGATAATTCGTACTGATTAATTTAATATTGAAATACGGTCGTAAATCAAATTAAAAATTATTATATTTGAATTGAAAAAATAAAATTTTAATTTTAGAGAAAATATTTATTTATATTAATTGTATATATCAATTTAATAAAATAAAAATTATATAAAAAAAAAATATTAATATTTTTTATTAAATAAAAAAAATCATATCAATTAAAATATTTTATTAATTATTAATTAAATATATAAGATAAATTTTTATATTTAATATATGCGAGAATTTTCTTAATTTTAGTTAGATTTCGCCAAAACAAGAAAAAATTGACTAAAATCAATCCCTTTTTTTTTCTTTAAAAGAAAAAAAAAATGAAAAGTAGAAAGCTGAAGCCTGAGAGGTCAAATCAAACATGGGTTGATTGAAAGTGGGTCGCAGGCCATTTAGAATAGAAAATAGAAAATCTTTATTAGGAGCTATCAAAAGAAAGGCAAAAACAAGGTTGCAGTCTGCTGATATGGAAAATTGACTATTATAATGCCATGGACCGTGTTTGGTGCTGCTTTTCCAATTAACAAATTGCATGCATCCCATTTGGATTCGGTAGCTGGCTGCTTCTACTTTCTATTCTTTCTATTATTATTATTTATTTGGACCGTTCGCTCCCAAATTATACCTAATTTGACTAAAACGCGGTCGCACCATCGGCTTCACCTATGGTTCTATGAATCTAAAGCTCAATGCTCTTTCATTATCATTATAATTTGGCGGCGATTTTTACTTTCTAATTTTCTAGAATGTTTTATATTTACATACTATAGATCCATTTGCATATATTATTAGACATATTTGATATTATTAAAAATATTTATTAGACTTTAATAAAATTTATTGTCACTTAGATGATTTTCGTTAATGATAAATATTTAAAAATAAATTATATATATAACTTATTTTTAAAATATTTCAGTAATCGATAGCTATGCAAATTCCGACTAAATTTTGAATCGAGCCGAATAAATTTATAAGGAAATTAAAATTTTAAAATATTTATTTTTTCATTCACAATATTCAAATTTGACCAATTAATAAATAAATTTTATGTTTAATACCTTCATTATTAAATCTATAATTATTTTGTAAAGTCAATTAATTTTAATTTGTAGGTTCAATTATTCAAAGTTGATTTGCAAATCTTATCTTAGAATTTTGGAAGGGACGGGGCCATACCCAGATCCATCCCAGCTAAAAAATAATTTTATTAATTTATAATTTTTTTATTTAATTCATTAAAATTTAATTTTTTTATGTACTTTCAATCCATCCAACATTAATTTTATGAAAAATTTTATATTTATATAAAAAGTTTTAATTATTGATCCACTTATAATTAATTTTTTAGTTTCGCCATTAAATTTTGATTCAAATATCACGGATTCATGTATTTAAAAATAATTTTGAAATAACTTTTTTATTTAATTGTAATATTTTTCTTATGTAAAATAACTTATATAGAGAAAAAAATACAATAATATTAATATCTTCTCCAATTTGTTTTATTTGATAATTGATATGCAAAAGATCTCCTTCATGTTAGGAAAAAACAAATATTTATAAGTGTGATAGAGAGAGACTAGCTAGAAAATCAACTTGGCATGTATAAATAAATATTAAATATTATTGTTATTATTTGTGAAGGAAATGTATGTGTTCAAAGCAATCATGTCAAGTAAATAAAAAGCATCCAAAGAAGAAAAAAAACTAGAAAAATACAAGACACATGACTGACCTCTGAAGGAAGGGAAGCCATTAGATTCAGCAAAGAACACCCACCTACAATTAAATATAATAAAAATAAGGTTAAACTCACATCCATCAACACACTAACAACAATTCAGCTTTCATATTAAGAATCTGCTCTCCTTTTAGCAATCAAAATACATCTCATTATTTATCTTTAAATCAAACATAAAAATCACTCAATTTTAATTTTCGTCATTAAATTAAAATCTCATTAGCAAAGAATGTATTTTTATCGTCTATTATTTATTTTCGTATAAATTATATATATATATATATATATATATATATATATATATATATATATATATATATATATTTCACATAAAAATTCAACAATTTCTTAACAATTCTTGGACCCATTTTCAATATATATATATAAATAAAATAAAATATTATATATTGATATATCGTTCACTTGAAGGCTTGAAGTGATGCTAGACTTGCAGGTTCAACTTGCTCTGCCTCTTCTCTTGTGCTTTTCATCTGCTAATAAGCTTACCTAAAGATAGTTAGTGAGGCACGTGACTCTAGCTTTGGAACTTGGACTTATAACCACCCAACCCAATATAACTTCCGCCCACCATTATTATCTTCACCCATAATATTTTTATAAATGAAAATAAATAAAAAAAAACCCTCCAACAGAAATCCAAAATCAGCGTACTAAATATCAAATAAAATATTCCTCTTTTCCCAAAATTTATATTTTTTAGGTTTTTAACTGAAAAATATTTTTCAAATGTTTAACTTTATATATTATGAAAAATTACTGATTTAATTTAATTTTTTAAATTTACATATATTACAAAAATATTAATCATATTAATTAAATATGAAATTTGTATAAAAAATAATTAAATTTATTTTATTTTATTAAAAATAATAATGTAAAAAATTAATTTAACTGATTTTTTACTAAATCAAATTTTACTACATAATAAATTACCGCATCATACTGCTAAAAAGCTGAAGTCATAGGTTTTTTTCAGCAAAAATTAATTTGTAACTAAAAAACTATTAATAGCGACAAATTTTTTGTACAAAATTTATATAATTTACAATTGTCTAACATATGAAAAATATGATATATACAAATTTCAAGTTTGATTAATATATAATTTATCTCCTCCAATATTCAAAAAGAAAAAAACTCAAAAAAAAATTATTTATATATTAGCATTTGGTAGAATTTTTCATGTTGTTGCAGTATGTCAATTTAAATTCTCATGTTGCCGTCACATATTAGCTTTTAGCAGTAAAATTAGCTTGCTGCTAAAATGTTTGCTGCCAATTACTATTGTAGTGTTTGATTAAAAGTCTATTTAGATGAATAACTGAAATTAATATTAGACATTTGAATTTTTAATTAATTATTTAAAAAACTTAGTTAATTTAATATTTAAAATAAAATTTTAAAATTTAATTATTAACTATTACAAAATTATAATTGAAATGCTCAAAATTCTATAATTAACAATTAAAGATTTGTTTTTGTCAAAATTATATTATTAATATATTTTTCTTACATATTGAAATATAATCTAACGGTACGTGTATATTCATGTAGGCAACAAATTTAAGATTAATTCTTTTCTCCTCAATGCTTAAAAAAAAATTAATTTTCTTTTATTATATCTTTGGTGAAATAATAAATATATTTTTCTTTTTTCACTAGTTTATTGCATTGAAATCCTATTTTAAAAGTAGTAAAGTGGTATATGCTTTGAAACTCATAATAAATTTAATAATTTACTTTTAAGTTTTTTAAGCCAAAAGTATTAGTAAAAAGGTAATAATTTTTTAAAACATATAAAAAAAGAGGGACGATGATAATATACCATACAATTTCTATTTACAATTAAATGATTGTGATTAATTGTTGGTTGCTATTAACAAACATTACATAATCAAATATTAATAATTAAAAATACAAAATTTATTAAATTTTTTTTAAAAGACATATTATGTATAATAGTATATAATATAGAGTAGAAATTAACTAGGAAGTGCATATTAAACAAATTAATATTGGAATGCATTAATTCATATATTTTCTTAATATATAAGCAATAGTAAAATAGGCATAATCTATATAGAAATATGGTTGGGATATGAATAAAAAGATAATATTGGGTCCCAAGGAAGAAATGAAAGCGGTGGCAACTGGCAACAATGACTGATATATATATATAATTAATGTGAAGTGGATTGATAACATATACTATATAATAACAAAATATTATATATTATTATCTATTATTGGAGACAACGTGCCAACATGTGAAGTCTCAGGTGGGTTGTAGGCAGAGACTATGAACATGGTATTGGTATTAGCTGAATCTTACATATTGATGACCAAATTTCATATTTCACCCACAAGTTGCCCAATGCCTTTTCTTATTTTTAGAAACTTGGATTGTCACCTTTTCAGCTTCAATTTTTTGGTTATTTGAACCTTACCTCTCTTTCTCTTCTTGCTTGTTAAATACATCCAATTCCTGCATGCTTTTGTTTTTTTTTTAATATTTAAGTATTACTTTTGTTACAATTTTAAGAAAAATGCTACTTGTTTCTAAATTTTAAGATTTAAATTGTTTATAAATTTTCGATATTTATCATATTAAAAAATTATTATAAGTTGAAAGCTCTTTTTATATATATATATATATATATATATATTTTACAGTTACAAGTTTATCAAGTATTTTTTTTAACGGTAAATTCAAATCCTGAAATCTACTCTTAAAATAATCTTACCTCGCAACTATATTAAAATATAATTTTTTTTTCAATCAAGCTTTAATTGTGTAATTGTTCAAATTTATATTTGTTGACGTATTAAATTTATTGGTACAGGTATAATATTTGTTTCTATATTGTAATAGTTAATTTGTACATAATGGCAACATTGTAAATAGTTTGATATAGCTAGTTAGTTTAGTCTTTTATTTCTTTTGTATATAAAGAAAGTGATGTAGACTCAATTCTAATTAAAATATACTCAACAATATTTTTACCAGATTTTCTCTCTCTTCTCTCAATATTTCTGGATTTCTTTGGTTATGGTTCATGAGGTCTGATTTTCATGGTATCAGAGCTATTTTTTATGAAAAATACAAGAAATCGAGTGTTATTCAGTTTCCTTGTTTTTTTTTTTCAAGAGTTTGTGTGAAGATTTGTGTAGGAGGTTAGGGATTTGAGTTGTGATTGTTGCGATTTTGGAGGTTAGGATTTGTGATGATCTGATGGTTACAAATATAGTTATGGTTATTGTTGTTTGTTTCTGGCTAAGATCGATTGTTATTGTTGTTTTGAAGAGGTAGAAATGAATTTGTGTATTTGGATTTGAATATTCAGGGAATTAGTTTAAGGATTTGATATTTGGATTTTAGAAATAGGAATTTTGGAGGATGGGCTTAGATTTAGGGAAGTACTATTGGGAATTAGTTTTAGGGTTTCTAATTTGGGAATTTTTACAATCAGGGTTCTGAATTTGGGAATTATCAAAATTAGGATTTCAGTTTTGGGGATTCTGTAATTAGAGATTCGAATTTGTTTTTTTTTTCTCTGCTACCTACAATGGTTTCTGATTCAGAGTCTACTCACTCAGATCATGCCAGGAATGAAGGGAATAGAAGATTAGAAGTATTAGGTGTTGGTGATCCTTTGTTTTTACACACTTCGGATCATCCAGGTATGGTTCTCGTGAACTTTCCATTAGATGGTACTAATTTCAATGCTTGGAATAGATCTGTTAGAATTGCTTTGGGGGCCAAAGTCAAATTGGACTTTATAAATGGGCAGATGGTAGTGCCTGTTGAGAATACTAAGGAGTTTAAGCAATGGCAACGGGTAGATTTTATGGTTTCGTCTTGGATATTGAATTCAATATCCAAAGACTTGGTTAATGTATTTATATATGCAAAGAGTGCTAAGGAGCTATGGGATGAGTTACAGGAACGTTTTGGTAAAAGTAACGACCACTTTTATATCAAATTCAGAGAGAGATTACTTCTATAAGTCAAGGTACTATGTCAGTATCTCTGTATTACACTAAGCTTAAGCAGCTCTGGGATGAGTTGGCTTATCTGGTCCAAATTCCTGCTTGTACTTGTGTATGCACTTGTAGGTATGTTAAGAATAATGTAGATTTTAGCTATCAAATGAAACTGATACAGTTTCTAATGGGTCTTATTGAGACATATGATGCAGTTAGAAATCAAGTTTTACTTCTTGAACCCCTTCCTAGTGCTAATAAAGCATACTCAATGATTCTAAGGGTGGAGAAACAGAAAGAGGTACAGGTAATAGTTGATACCACTAAAACTAGTGCTATGATGGTTAGGGAACAGTCGTACAGAAGAGATTATTAAAGGGAGCCTCCCAAGAATAATACTTGGAGACCTAACCCTCCTACTTACAATAGTAATTGGAGATCCAATACTCCAAACTATAATAATTCTAGTCAAGGGGCCTGGAGGAGAGATCACAATGTTAAACCATTTAGACCTGGACAGAATGAGACTTGCAGTTATTGTGGGTATTATGGTCATAACAAGGATAGCTGTTTCAAGCTATATGGGATACCAGAATGGTTTGAAGATCTTAAGAAGAAGAGAGCAGGAGCTCAGGGTAGAATGGTAGCTCAAGTTAGTGAACTTACTGGGGAGGATAAAGAAGCTACTTCTGATGTGTCTAAGAATGATGACATCAATACCTTGATTTCTCAAGCAGTTCAACAAGAGGTTCAGAAAGCACTCAAAGGCAAAGCAGCTATTAATGGTGAATTTGCTAGTTATACTAGCTATGCAGGTACGAATCATTATCTTTCTTTGGCTGTGTTTGATTATAAGATAGAAAATATTTGGATTATTGATTCAGGAGCTACAAATCATATATGTTTTGACATTTCTTTGTTGCATACATCTTGTAAACTGACAACCTTTTCTTGTGTAAACTTGCCTGATAAAACCACAAAAAGAATACATCATACTAGTTCAATCATTTTAAATACTAAACTTGTTCTTTCACATGTTTTATATGTACCAAGCTTTAACTTCAACTTGTTATCTGTTCATAAACTTACCCAAACTATGAAAATCAAAATAACTTTTTATAATGATCATTGTGTTTTCCAAGACCTCTAAACTGAGGAAATATTGGCTGTAGGCAAAGTTTATGCAGGCTTGTACATTTTAGATAAGTCTAGTTTTTCTTTGAATCATTATTTTTCTTTGGCTGTGTTTGATTATAAGATAGAAAACATTTGGATTATTGATTCAGGAGCTACAAATCATATATGTTTTGACATTTCTTTGTTGCATACATCTTGTAAACTGACAACCTTTTCTTGTGTAAACTTGCCTGATAAAACCACAAAAAGAATACATCATACTGGTTCAATCATTTTAAATCCTAAACTTGTTCTTTCACATGTTTTACATGTACCAAGCTTTAACTTCAACTTGTTATCTGTTCATAAACTTACCCAAACTATGAAAATCAAAATAACTTTTTATAATGATCATTGTGTTTTTCAGGACCTCTAGACTAAGGAAATATTGGTTGTAGGCAAAGTTTATGCAGGCTTGTACATTCTAGATAAGTCTAGTTTTTCTTTGAATGTCATTAGAAAATTTCAATCTAAGAATTCTTTACTTCTTTCAGTTGTAAAATCTGATTCTTCAAATAATTGTAATGCAGTTCATATTAATAATTCTCTTTCTCATTTGCCTGTTCCTTTTTCTGTTCTGCATAATAGGTTAGGACTTCCTTTACATGAAAAAATATCACAATTAACTTATATTATTGATGTTATACCTTCTGATGATAAACATCTTCCTTATGGTATTTGTCCCAAATCTAAACAATCCGGATTACCTTTTCCCATTAGTCAAAGTCATTCTTTTATTCTTTTTGAATTGATTAATGTAGACTTATGGGGTCCTTACTTAGCTAATTCTATGACTAACAGTCATTACATTTTAACTATAGTTGAGGATAGTACTAGACCTACATGGACATTTCTCTTGAAAAACAAAACATAAACTTTTTTCTTTCTTAAACAATTCTTTTCTCTTATAAATACTCAGTTTAGTACCAAGGTTAAGATTTTAAGAAGTGGTAATGGTACAGAATTTCTGAATTCAAATTGCCAATCCCTATTTCAAGAATTAGGAATTATTCATCAAAAATCTTATCCTTATACCCCTTAACATAATGGAGTTGTAGAAAGAAAACATAAACACCTTCTACAAACAGCTAGATCTCTTCTATTTCAAGCCAACTTACCTATAACTTTTTGGCCAGAAGCTGTCCTAGTTGCAACTCATATAATAAACAGACTTCCTTCTTCAGTCTTAAATTGGAAGTCCCCTTATGAACTTCTTCACCGTAAGATACCAGATTATCATTTTCTCAAAGTATTTGGTTGCTTATGTTTTGCAACTAATACTAAACCTAATAAAACAAAATTTGACTCTAGAGCATATAAGTGTATCTTTATTAGATATGTACCAGGTCAAAAGGCTTATAGGCTTTATGATATAGAGAAACATACTACATATGTCTCTAGAGATATCATTTTCTATGAGACAGTATTTTCATACCAAAATAACAAGCTAAATCAAGCTTTTGTGCCTTGCTTACCAAATCCAACCATACTTCAAGAATTTGATCCTATCTCTATCCTAGATTCCATTGAATCTAATGATTCTGTTCCTGTCCAACACCCATATACTGCATCTCCTAATTCAACTCCAATTCAGTCACATAATTCTGTACCTGACATCGCTACTGAATCTGTACCTATTGTTCTTCCTATTTCTAATTCAACAAGTATTCATTCTGTACCTACTGAAACTGAAATACCAGTTAGGAAAAGTAGTAGAGTCAGAACTAAACCAGTTTGGTTACAAGATTTTGTGTCACTTTGCTCCACTAGTCAAGTTAACTCAGTTCAGCAACATCAAACAGAAACCTCTGCACAATATCCCTTACAGCTGTATCCTTTTGATTGTACCAAGTATTTTGATCCTAAACATATAGAATTTGTAGTAAATGTTTCAATTACATCTGAACCTTCTACTTATAATCAAGCTAAGTCTAATCCTAATTGGGTTGATGCAATGAGAAAGGAGTTGGATGCTTTAGAAAGTAACAATACTTGGGAGATGGTTGAATTGCCTGATGGGAAATCGCCTATAGGATGCAAATGGGTGTATAAAATTAAATATAAACCTGATGGGACAGTAGAGTGATATAAGGTGCGGTTGGTGGCTAACGGTTTTAATCATGTTTATGGGGTAGGTTACAATGATAGTTTTTCTCCTGTGGCTAGGCTAGTTACTGTTCGAATGTTCCTTGTTGTTTCAGTAGCTAAAGGCTATTCTTTACACCAATTGGATATCAACAATGCCTTTTTGCATGGTTATTAGATGAAGAGTTGTACATGAAACCACCTGTTGGATATTCAATTGCTTCTCCAAACTTGGTATGTAAGCTCAAGAGATCATTGTATGGGCTTAAACAAGCGTCTAGATAATGGAATCTTAAGTTTACTACTAAATTTAAAGAATTTGGTCTAACTCAGTCCTCTTATGACCACTGTTTATTTACCAAATCATCTTCCAACAGATTCCTTGCTCTTTTAGTCTATGTGGATGATGTTTTAATAACTGGAACTCATGAAGCTGACATACTTGAAGTAAAACAGTTTTTAGATAAATAGTTCACTATTAAGGATATAGGACTAGCCAAATATTTCTTGGGTTTAGAAATTGATAGAACTTCTACGGGGTTATATATAAACCAAAGGAAATATGTTGTGGATATTCTTGATGATATGGGTCTCACAGCCACTAAGCCTGTTGCCTCTCCATTTCCTGCTGGTTTAAAATTGTCTGCTGATGATTCACCCTTATTGCCTGATTCAAAAAAATATAGACGGTTAATAGGTAGATTGCTTTACTTAAATCTGACTCGACCATATTTTACTTATACTACTCAATAGCTAAGTCAATTTATGCAGTCTCCTAGGCAGAATCATTGGGAAGCTGCTGTTCATGTTCTTCGTTATTTAAAAGCTTCACCTTCTGCTGGATTATTCTTTTCTGCTACTGCCAATTTTCAATTAACAGCATATTCAGATGCTGACTGGGCAGCATGTTCATTAACTAGGAAATCTGTCACTAGTTATTGTATTTTAATGGGTTCTTCACTTATTGCATGGAAAAGCAAGAAACAGGTTACAGTATCGCGTTCTTCCGCTAAAGCCGAATATAGAAGTTTAGGACACACTGTTTCTGAATTGCAGTATGTCACCTATTTGCTTCAGGAATTTCACATACCTGTTTTGCTTCCTATTCCGCTGTTTTGTGATAATCAGGCTGCCATCCATATTACTAAGTACTTGGTGTTTCATGAACGGACTAAACATCTTGAAATAGATTATTACATAGTAAGAAATCAGTTTACTGCAGGTTTTGTGCTTCCACAGCATGTGCCATCCAAGTTACAACTTGCAGATTTGTTTACTTAGCCACTTGCACCTTCATTACATGTTGATTGTCTATCCAAGATAAGTCTGCTGTTTCACCAGACTCCATCTTGAGGGGGGGCTATTGATGTATTTAATTTATTGGTATACGTGTAATATTTGTTTTTGTGTTATAATAATTAGTTTGTACATAATGGCAACATTGTAAATAGTTTGATATAGCTAGTTAGTTAAGTCTTTTATTTTTTTTGTATATAAAAAAAGTGATGTAGACCCAATTATATTTTAATAATACTCAGCAATATTTTTACCAAATTTTCTTTCTCTTCTCTCGATATTTTTGGGTTTCTTTGGTTATGGTTCATGAGGTCTGAGTTGATTTTCATAGATCAACCTGGAGCTAATATTTACAATGCAGCAACTTACAATAGGAATTTGATTAGAAAAATGATTGCTAATCCTCCAATTGGGACACCAGCTAGGCCAGGGGTGGCTATACCAACATTTATCTTCTCATTATTTGATGAGAACCAAAAGAATGGGCCTGGAACAGAGAGGCATATGGGGGCGGTTGTTTAATGGAAATGGGAGGCCAAATTATGAGATTGATTTGAGAGGTAAAAAATAAGAATCTGAATATGAGCCATTGCCTGAAGCAAATAATAGTAATAGTCCTTATAAGGGGAAGTTGTGGTGTGTAGTGGCCAGAGGGGCTAACTTGATGGAATTGCAGAGGGCTTTAAGTTATGTTTGTAGCAAAGGGAACGAGACTTGTCAAGCTTTGGTGACAGGGAAGGCTTGTTATGAACCAATATCTGTTACTTGGCATGCTAGTTATGCTTTTAGTTCTTATTGGGCTCAGTTGAGGAGTCAAGGTGCCAATTGCTACTTCAATGGACTTGCAGAGCAGACCACCAGAGATCCTAGTGAGTTTTATTACTCTTTTTTCTGCTTATCGAAAATTTTGGAAGGAAACGGTGAGTATAAAAGTTTACGCCTTTAAGTAGGGTTGGTATCAGCTTGGTTTGAAGGATTTTTACCAAAGTAAATCAATCTTTTTGAATTAAAAATTATCAAATCAAATTAAATTATCATTATATTAAATTATCGATTTAATTTAGTTTGATTATTTTTGATTTGTCGATTTGAAATTAAAATTATTTTTTATAAATTATTATTATTTTATTTTAAATTTAAAAAAAATCGATTAAATGTCAGTGATAAAAAACTGAAAATAATTTAGTACACAACATAAAATTTATTTATTTTACTAATTAACACACTCAAAATTTATATTTTTTCTCAAAATTAATTAGACTCTTTTTATTTATTTATTAATATTCATGAATGATATTTTTTAAAAATTTTAAATTAATATTTGGTTAAAAAATATGCGAGTGTATATAAAATAAAACTAAACATATTAAATTATATATATATAATTTCAGTTTGATTCAGTTGAGTTTGAAATTGAGGGAAGAAATTCAAATCACAAAATAAATTAAATTTTTAATTTATTTTATTTTTCAAACTGAAATCAAATTAAATAATTATAAAATTATTAATTTTGATTTGATTTGATAAGTATAGCTTCCACCACTACCTTTAATCTCTTATACAAAATATAAAAAAAAAAAAAAAGGGGTTGACGAAACTAAATTTTGAAAAAGTTAAATTGGATATTTATGGTTATTTAACTAATCCAACTATAAAATCAATCTAATAAAAATCATTCTATGTTAGTAAATTTTATATTTAATTATAGTTTAAAAACTTTACTCATGTATTTTGATGATGTAGGTGAAATTTTATTGATATAGTTTAAGGTGGTGTTTGATAAATTGAAAATAAAGTGTTGTATTTTAAGTATTGATATGATTTTTAAATTATAAAAATATTTAAAAATCTAATCAGAATAAATTTTAAGTTAATTTAATATTTTAAATAATTTTGAACATAATTGAAACTTTAAAATAAATGTTACGAAACAATTTAAAATAATTAAATATTGAAAATTTTATTTTAAATAGTAAACGATAATCAAATATCTTCAAAGTGCCTAAATAAAATTATGGAAGAGTTAATTATAAAAAATCTCAGAGAATTTATAGTATAGTTGTTTTAAAATTAGCAATTTTGGTATTTTAAATTTAAATCATTGTAGTTTAATCATTAAATTACTAAATTTTCAAAATCTTCCTTTTTTAAATCTATTAATTAATTAATTTAGATGATTTATTGAGCAGGTCATAGGTCATGCAAGTTCCCAAGTGCAACTCTCTGAAGATGATTTAAGCTAAGGGAGGCAGTATAAAAATGAATAGGGAGTAGTGATGGTCCATTAAAATAATTTTATTTATTTATTATTATCATTAATTATTTATATACACGTATGTTTCTGACACTTGAAAAGGAAAAGAATGAACGAATTATATATAGAATTTTATATTTTATTTGTTTATTTTTGGTCCTTAATTAGCAATAAATTATTGATTTATATAAATCAAATGAATGAACAAATAATGGGTCATAAAAAAATAAAAAATCCAACCTTTTTGCTTAATTTTTTAGAAAAATTAGCCTTCCATGTGATTAACATAAAACCATGAATATCATCAAAAATAGTGTTGGATTTAATAATATTATATTATTTTTAAAATTGTGAGATTTTTAAAGAAGCTTTTATTGTTTAAAATAATAAATGCATGTTAAATTTTAATCACAGTTGGAAAATAAAAACAAGCAACACTTATTTTAAATATTCTTTTTAGACACTTTCTTTTTTATTAATATATATATTTTTTTTAAATTATTAATCGATTGTAACAGGTAAAAATAGATATAATAATATTATTCAATAAAAAAAGCCGTAGAAATAAAGAAGATCTTCTCTTCGGTCTCTAATTTAAAATAGTTTTTTTTTTTTTTATTCTGATTGAAAATTGATAATATTAATTTGATATTACCTCACTTTTTACACAGCACATCTAAACATATAATGAAAAATACACTGGGCTTTTGCATTAGGGATGGCAATGGGTGGGGCGGAGAAATCATCCCCATCCCTAACGCTGTCTTAGCGAGAAATTTTTATTTTCGTCTCTGTTTCACATACGAAAATAATTTAGTCTCATTCTCATCTCTGTGGGGATTCCCATTCTCCGCTTAAATTTTATATTACTAAATTTGTTTATATTTATAAAATTTATAAATAATAGCTAAAAATATATAAAAAAAAATTTATTTAGAAAATATTAATAAATTCAAACACACAAAATATCAACCAAACATAATTAAAATATAAATATTTTAATACATCAAAAATATTCCGTAATATTTTTTTAATAAAACATTAAAAATTCAGCATATATTAAATTATGAGTACTTGAACAAATTTAATCTAATAAGTGTTTTCAATAAATTCCAACAATCTAATAAGAATTATTTATTGAACAAATTATTCCTTATATATATATATATATATGTGTGTGTGTTATATTAATTAATATAATTTTATATAAGAAATAATTAAATAAATATAATAATTAACGAAGTATAATAACGGGTTCTCACTGGGATGGGAATGGGAATTCTCACGGGGTAAAAAATACACTCCCCATTCCCGCTCCACTAACAGAAAAAAAATATTTTTCATCCCCGCTCTATGGACAGACAAATCCAGAAATTTCCACCCGTTCAGAACAAATCCCTGCGGGGCAACTGTAATCGGTGTTGCTAAGCGTATACTGCGTCTGTGGCACTTTCCGAAGCTTAGTTATGCCATTTTCTTGATTTATATTCTTTGTTTATGACTAAATTGAACCTATCACGGCATATTCTTCTGATTTAGTGGCCATTTTTTGTTTCCTGATTGGACCTCTTCGTATGCTTTATTTTGTTGAAAGCTCTCTTTATTGCCAGAAGATTTTGTTCAATTCAAGTTATCTTTTCCTGATTCTTTATTAATATACTAAAATTGTTTTAGAAGATCTCTCTTCTCTTGCTATACAGTCGTATCATAAATTTGCAGACGTAAGCAACAAAAATCTTGCTGAATTTAAAGGGCAAATCAACCGTTCCGATAGGCTGTATGATGTGATACTTCACCACTGAAAATGGGGTGGTCAGCTGGTTATAAAGGAACACCTGTCTCATCATGTTATATGGGTTATATATTATTGAAATTAAGAACATAGGTTTAAATATTGATAAGTGGGAAATAATATAGGATGAATTGAAAATAAGATTTCAGGTGCAAGCTTATTAGCACCACCCCAGGTCTGTTGTCATTCAAACTTGACAAGGACTCTTTGACATGGTTTATAGAAGTTTATATCCTCGAGAGTCAAGATCACGGTCCTATTGTAAGCCTGATAAATTATGTAATTTGATTTCGTAAAACTGGTGCCAGTCTTTTGACTTGTGTTCGCAATAAATGAAGGTCCCATATGTTCCTGAAGGTCTTGAAGCTGTTATATTCACTGCTGATTGAGATATGAGGCAGGCATTGAATAACTTGCAAGCTACATACAGTGGATTCCGGTTTGTCAACCAGGAAAATGTTTTCAAGGTTATAAGTCTGAACTACTGTCAATAACTTTGGTATTAATAAGCAGTGTGGGATGTGGTAACTCTAAAGCATGTTGGTTTCTTTTCAGGTCTGTGACCAGCCTCATCCATTGCATGTTAAGAATATGGTTCGCCATGTCATTGAGGGGAAATTTCATGATGCTTGTTCTGGTCTGAAGCAGCTGTATGATTTGGGATATTCTCCCACCGATATAATTACAACCCTTTTCTGCATCATAAAGAATTATGACATGGCTGAATATTTGAAATTGTAGTTCATGAAGGTAAATGTGACAGTCCAGACTCGATATTTCTACTGATAACTCAAGTCTAATTAACCACATTTTTCTTTCTTGATATTTATGAGTTTGCAGGAAACTGGATTTGCCAATATGAGAATTTGTGATGGGGTAGGTTCCTATCTTCAACTTTGCGGCCTTTTGGCAAAGCTTGCGCTAGTTCGTGTTGTTACCGCCAAAGCATCGTAGGACAGTTATTCTATTCTGTTTTAGTATGTGATAGTGGGAATTGCTGATGTAAAACAACACTGCTTTTTGGATGTTAAGAAAATCGTGTTTTGTTTTGTTAAGGGGAGAGCGGAGCATTTTGTGGGAGCTTCTCGGACTTGTAATTGAATTGGTATACAGTAAGTATGCACTCTAAGAAAGGAGTGGCCCTACCCATTTTTCCATACAAAAGAAAAGAACAAACACAAACTTATCAGCTATTGCTAAAACTTGCACGAGATTGAATGAAATAATAAATATGGAAACAGATAAGAAAGAATTGGAGACATACACAAAGGAAGGGGATGCTTATTGCTTGCTGCTTGCTGCTTGCCTATAGCTAATTGATTCTCAGGGATTAATATTATCCACTCCACAGCCTTAGCTGTTGTCAGGAAGAATGCCCTTTTTTTATAAATGATTTGCAGTAAATTTAACAATTCAGATGTTCCTTAGCATTCTTATTTTACCTTCATACAGAATTTATAAATTATTATATGTTAACTAGCAGAAGGGCATCTCCATTTTTATATTGCGTCAGTTGGCTTTGTTGGTAAGCGCATGATGTTGTAAAGCAATGTTAGAGGCGAGAGGGGCAGTAAAGATAACCGTGCCCAGGTCTCTTTCCGAACGGGGCAAATGGCCGGACTTTGATAGGGCAAAATTTTGTCTGGATCTGGAACGTTTGGTACCTAATCCATGAAATTCAAGTTCTACCGTCAAAGTTAGAGAATGGTTTTGGATTAGCCACTCTTATCTATAAAACCATTCAGACACATTTAATTTGGAGAATATTATATAAATATATTATTTTTTGATTTTTTTTTTAATTTTAAGATTACTTTTTTTATTATTATTTTTTGGTATATGTTTAATATATATTTGATATATATATATATAGTATATTTTTAGTATATATTTGATATAAATTGTATTTTTGAAACAATATTTTCAGACATGCAGTATTTTTAAAAAATATTTTTAGATATATAGTATTTTTGAATTTTTTTTTTCTAATAGTAAAAATGAAATATTTTTTATTTTTTTCCAATTTTTTTAAAAAATCCCTTTAATTTAATAGTATATGTGCTAGAAACTTTTTTTTTATATGAATATTGATATACATGAAAGTTGTATGCATAATTTTTCACAACGATAGCAATATTTTTAATCTATATATTTGTTAAAATAATGAAATTATCTTTTAAATATTCAACTGAAGACTGCAGTTATAAAAAATAGACTTTCTCGATATGGTAATGGGTATGTGTATTTTGGACCATGCTCTTTTGGGCTTGGTACCTAACAATTTAAATCCAACTGGACTCACTTTTTTGTATTGTGCTCAACTCAAATAATTATAAATATGATCCCATTGTGTTTATTTACATTCCTGCCTTTAAGTTCTCTATAGCATCAGAAAATTTCATGGAGGAACAAAGGCATAAACAGAGTCATGTCTTTCAAATGCCAACCATAGATATAGAAAAGCGTAATTAAGATTAATATGAGCTCATTAAAATGCAAGGATTTTCCATTATATCTTCCATGAAAATCTTGATTACACTTCAAACAAAAATAAAAAAAGATTTAATTTAGTCACACTTCAATTGAAAATTCATGAATGAGGCAGCAAGGATACCTCAAGTGGAATGAATCTTGCTTAAGCTGTTCTCCCACTATTTATTGTTACTACTAATACATACTTCATATTTAAATGGCACTTTGGTAGATAATTAATTAACAACATTACAAACCCTTCGTATTTCTCCTTGAGAACCAGTTAATGGACTAATATTTCCCATCTTGACCATAGCAGAAGCAAAATCAGATCTGAAAATGGAAACATCTCTACTATATTGATTAACAATAGTATCTGTAGATCCACCACTAAAAAGCACTTGATCTGATTGAAGAAGCCCTTTCTTTTGAAGAAGATTTTTATAATAATAGTTATCAAAAATATTAGGTGTCACCAAATCAAGTGGTGTGAGATTTCCATCACCATTGCCAATATCAGAAGAACAATTACGTTTTCTAATATTAGCAAAACCAGCATCAATATCACTTCCATTGCTATAAATCCTTCCGCGAAAGGTTAAACATCTTGCTTGCCCTATTGTATGTGCTCCTGCAAGTAATTATCCAATGAATTTTCTTTAGCAATCTTTTAATATAATGTTATAATTACAAACAACCAATAATAAATATTTCACAAACCTGAAAGAGCAACCATATCTCTTTGAGTTAAACCTTTGCTACTGAACAAGGAAGTGAGTTGGTCAAGACTATCTGTAAAGGCAGGAAGGTTACTATCAGCTAGGCTTTTGCTTGCTGTGGTAGAGTCCCTTCTTCCTAGGTTCACTGTCCATGATGTTCCACCAGCCTGTTCAATTTTTATATATGTAGATTTATTAGTAAAATATTAAAGCAATAGAGTATAGTGCTACACATGTTTACAACAAGACAAGCATATACCTAGCTAGCTAATCGCTTATAAAGCATTGAGATTTTAATTTTAAACATATATCTGAATTTTAATATGACATAATCCAAACACTCAGATACATCTGCATGTATCACGTACTAATTTTTTTTAAAGAAATAATGTAGAAAAAAATTAGAGATACTCACAGCAACAGATGCATCGCGAGCTGCTACAGCAACAATGTCAGCACATGAAACAATTCCAGGACATCTACTCTCTACTTGAGTCTTGATATCATCAATAACATTAAATCCTCTAACAGAATTAGCATTGTTGCGAGCAGTTTTCTCACCAGTCATTGATGGAGTATCATCTAGCAAGATTGAGCCATCACAACCCTACAATACAACCCAAAAAAAAAAATAATAATTATATAGAACCTGTAACATTTATTATTAATTATACAGATGTAACAATTAAATTTAATTAATTACTTGAACAAAACAATCATGGAAATGAAGGCGAACAAGAGAAGCAGCCATTCTCTTCTCACGAGAGACTGCTGTAGTAACAGCTTCCTTTATAGTACTTAGGGCACCTGGACATGTCGTATCATAGAAATTTGAAGAAAGCTGTGCTTCACAAGGCAAGCTTGAATAGGTTATCAATAATATGGCAAAAAAAATTAGGAAATTCATTTTAATTTTTTAGTATATATAGAGCAAAAATCTTGCTAATGCAAAAATGCTATATAATTAGAGAAATTAAAGAGATCAATGGGTAGTTTAGAGTGCAGAATAAGCACAAAGCTTCATATCCTATTTATAATGTCGAGACTTACTGTGACCTATTCTCCAAGGGAATGCTACAAAAGTCTTAATCTTTAATATTTTATACTATATTATAGGTCACCTTAGTGAAATTTCATTCCTAATTATCAGCCTAACTTTTTTTTTTTTTTTTGCTCTTAGGGCCTTTGTTTATTAAATTAAATCAAAGAGTTGAAAAAAAAAATGTCAATTTATATATAAATATAATCACAATACCTTGCTTTAAGTTTCCTTCCTATTAATTTATTCTTTTTTATTTCCCTTTGCAAAATAAATCGTTTTCTTTTTTTTTTTTAAATATATTCGAGCATAATATAATGATAAATACATATATTATTGGAACAATATGTATAAATTTGTTTCACTCTTTTTATATTAAAAAAAAAAACCATACCAAGTCATGATTAAAATACAAAGATTTTATTATGAAATCTCACATTTCAATTTCTTTTCAAAAATTTCATGCTTTCATATTTACTATATAAAAGAAATATTAATTTCACTTTTATAAAATTTAAATTATAATCATTTACTAAATTTTAAAGCTTTCCAAAAATCAGTTATATATGTATATATATATATATATATATATATATATATATATATAATTTTAAATATATTTTTAAAATATATCATATTAGTCCCCTCAAAATTTAAAAATATTATATTGGCCTCCTCAAATTTTTAAAATTTTTATTTTAGGTTACATATTTTTTTTTTTTTTAAATATATGCATTTAGCCCCTCCATATTTTTAAAATTTTATCTATTACATTTATATTTCATAATTTTTTCTTAAAATATATATAAATTATCCAAAATTTTAAAATTTTATTTATTATTAATGTATTATTATATTTATATATAAATAAATATTTTATAATATAATAATAATACTAAGAATTTCAAAAAAAATTATATTTATCTTAAAAATTTAAATTTTTTTATCCATGACTATTTTACGCCTCAATACTTAGAATCTAGTTTTGCACCCTACTTATAGGTTAATTCCTTTAAATTGTATGGTCTGCCGTTGAATAAAATTTATCTGATTCCGTTCATAACTTCATAGTTCATATTATATATCAATAATTAAAGAATCTTAATAGCAAGCGCTTTTGGAAAAATCAAAGTCAGAAAGTGACTTTCAGACTTTTACTTTTTACAATGTCTTCAATGTTCAAACATGCCTTCAATTGCTTTTTGTTTCTGATTCTTTTTACATGTATATATAACCCACCAACTAAGTATGATAAACACAATATACTTGAAATTTCTAGAGTTAAGATTTGTACAAGTTGCGTGTTAAATTATTAATTTTTAAGTGGCCTCCTGTTGAACTTCACCTACCCAGTAACAGTTGAATTTGGCATTATAATTTTATTATTGAAGGTATTAGTATTACCCCTATTAGGTACAAATTTAAGACATGATTATTGGGTTTAGGGCTAGGTCAAGTCAGGCTAAAATTTTTGCATTCTTGCCCAACTACCGGCTGATCCAATGTATCAATCATGTCTAACATTTTACTTGAATAAAATATATGAAAAATATTATATTATCAGGCACCAAAGCAGCGGCAGTCAAAAAAAATTATTAATTTATAAAAAAAAATTATTTAATGTATTAAAACTCAATTTTTTATAAAAAAAAATTATTCATCCAAACTTAATTTTTTATATAAAAAAATTTTTCCAATCTATTCAGGATTAATTATTAATTTCTTGACTGCGTGTTATTATATTCTTTATGATTGCCCGGGTCAGACACTATGCTACATACGCCGCAAATTTAGAAGATGAACTTCAATTGGGCTGGGACCAAATTAGATCAAGTTTGAGAATAAAATCTTAAAGTTGATTCATCCTATTTAATTAAATGTGAAACTTAGATGGTATAAAATCAAGAAAATTAATAATTTTTATAAATTTTTGTAAGTAAATAATTTTTATAGAATTTTATAAATTTTTAATAATTTTTACAAAAATATTAAAAATACTTTTTAATTAATTTTCATACCTTATAAAAAGATAAAAATATATAAATATTATTTTAAATAAAAAAATATATTAATATGAATTTATTGTGTATTTTATTATTATTATTATTCGGTATCGCCTTTAATATTTTTATTTTTAACTCTATATATTAATATAAAAATTTAAATAATCAATTATATTATATTCAATAAAAAAAAAATAAAAAATTATAAAGAATATAATCAAAACAATTATATTATAATATATTAAAAATATTATATTATTTTATTTTTTTATATATTTTAATTATATTTTTTATTCTTCATCTAATTTGTTTAAATAAGATTATTAAATAAAAAATTAACAAAAATCTTAAATTATAATATTAAATACTTTATTAATTACTAAATATTTATTTTTAATTATTTTCAAATACTTAAAATTATGCATAAATTTCAAAAAATTACATTAAAAAATAAATCAAATAGTAAGTACAGAGAGAGTTTTAAAATTTTCTTTATATTTCAGTTTTGATATATAATAATTAGTAAAACTCGTGTTTCATACAGCTAATTATTAAAAATAATTTTTAATAATTTTTATACTTAAAAAATATATAAATATTGTTTGTATTAAAAATAAATTTTAATTATTTTTATACTTAAAAAAATATATAAATATTGTTACAAACAAAAGTATATAAATATAAATATAAAATTATTATATTTTTATATAAATAAGAATAATTATTATAATTAATTTTTATGTTGGTCTTCCCATCAATATTTTTATTTATATATATACTAATATAAAAATTTAAATTTTTAATCATAATATTCAATAAAAAGAGAGAATTATGAATAATATAACAATGAAAACAAATAAAACATATTCAAAATATTATATAGCTTATATATATTTTCAAATGTTGATTTTAAAAAATAAATTTATTATTTGCAATAGTCATTTTGATTTAGTTTGATTTGATTCAATTTAATTATTTCTCATATCGGTACTTAAAAATAAAAATAGTCCAAAATCTTTTAAAATCTTGATAAAAATTGAAAGAAAATTTTGGAGAGATTTTATTAGTACAAACACATAAAAAATCATTCAAAATATTTAAAAATTTATTTCATCAAAAGTCAATGACCTTTTAAATATTGATAGACTTTTAAAGACCCTATAAAAGTCCTGATTAAATATCCATTAATTTTCACATATTTTTTTTTAATATTTAAAAATTTTAATTGAATAATACCTTATTTTCACATAATTTTTAAAAGTTTGAATTGAATATATCCTAATTTTTTAAATTTATAAAAATTTTAAAATTCTAAAAAAGTTTTTGAATTTACTTAAAATATGTATGAAACGTTGTTTTAAAATTAAAAAAATACTAAACGATTTTTTGAATGTTCAAGTGATTAATTTAAAACGTTATTTTGAAACTTAAAAATAGAAAAAATTTAAATTAGACATAATAATTTTTTTTTCTTAAAATAGGGTTTGTAAACACCCCTAAATTGAATACATCTTCCAACTCTAATTTTCATGAGACTCAAAAATGGTTAGGATTCATTGAAAATCAATTTATGTAATTTGTTGACTTATTTTGAATGCAGCCAATTTGATACGAAATAAGTTAATATTTTTTTATAAATTTTATTTTTCAAAATTAATTAAAATTAGCTCTAACAACTCAAAATGATACCAATCTAGATTTGCATGATCTCATAGCCAAATCTAATATTTGGATTGTAATATTAAGAAAAGAGTAAATTATTATAACATGTTTGATATTTGATATAATTAATACACTTTTTGTCTATGTTATTTTAAAATTATTATTTTAATTTTGAAATTAATTTTAATAAAAAGTTAGATTTTAAGAGTGTTATATAATATTTCTTAAAAAAAAGTATTATATAATATAATTATTGAAAAATTAAATTACATTATATTTTAAAATTTCATTCATAACAACTAAAATATAATAAAATAGATATTGACAAAATTTTATTTTTTGTAAATTTTTTGAACGTAAATTAGTTAGATTCAGTTGACTTGGATACTGCATAGTCATAAAAAAAAATTAAAATATTAAGTATTAACGAATCTTAAAATCTAAAATATTATATTCTCAAACATAAATTAAAATACATTAATTATGAAATAGGGAGAAGTGTTAATTATATCAAATTTAAAGGGCATTAAAAGTAATTTACCCGTTGAGTGAAGTGGGCCTCTTGGCCTTTCGGGACTTAATATAACATAAAATGCTCTATAATACAATGCAAACACCATATTTCATGTAATTTGGGCCTACACAAGACCCAGTCCAAAGCAAAAGTTGGAGAAATAAAAAGCCCAATATTTCTAAACCTTCACACCCCACGTAACAACAGATGACGTGGTAACTACCATGGAGAATTGAGTCACAAACAGGTGATTCTAGAATCGGCACTGAATCCTCCCTGTGATTGAAAAGAAACCAAAAACCCTTAAAACCCCATGAATACTTCATAGCTGTTGTTCTTCTCTCTCTCTCTATTCGATTTCAAAAACTCAGATTTAGCTCACTGAATCAACAGTAGAAACCATTCTTCTTTTGTTATTCTGAATTAGAATTTGGATTGAATTTTGAGAGATGAAGGAAGGAGAAGCGGGAACACTGAAGAGAGAACTATATGCGGTGCTGCAAGTGTCGCCGGAGGCCACTGATGAAGAAATCAGAAAAGCTTATCGCCACTGGGCTCAAGTCTACCATCCTGACAAATACCAAGACCTCCATGTATGTATGCCCGAATTTATAATAATAATAATAATAACAGTGTTCATTTCTATGGATTTTTTTTTCTTTTTTGCTTTTAGTTATTCGAATTCGTACCTGATTTTGTGTTTGTTAGTATTGATGGAAATGGAGAGTGTAATTATTTTTTTATTACTGTAATTTAATTAGTTTTTATGTTGTTGCTCAAGTTAACGTGTTAAATTTTGTTTCTTTAAAGATTAAGAACCAATAATATCGATTGGACTGCGACTAAGCAGTCATTTATTTTTATTTCTTGAGCTTTGCAGCTGTAAAATGGGCATTGCAATGGAGTGGTAGAATTTACATGCCTTAAGAACATGGTTCTAATCTCAAAAATTAGTTTTTTTTTCTTACCCTTTTTTTTTCTCACATTTGTATTCAGATGAAGGAAATAGCCACACAGAACTTTCAAAGAATATGTGAAGCATATGAAATATTATCAGATGAGACTAAAAGGCAAATTTATGACATATATGGTATGGAAGGGTTAAATTCAGGTTTGGAACTTGGTCCAAAGCTGAACAAACCAGAAGAGTTGAAGGAAGAACTTGAAAGGTTACGACGGAGGAAAGAACAAGAAAAGATGGCCGCACATTTCCAACCATCCGGTACAATATTGGCCAACTTATCTTTGCCAAAGTTTATGGATGGTGATGGCATAATGAAAGGGTAACACCTCCTCCCTCCCTTCCTCCCTCTCCTCCCTCCCTTCCTCCCTCTCCTCTCCTCTCCTCTCCTCTCCTCTCCTCTTTTAGTTTAAACTGCAGATATTGAGTACTTTAGAGTGGTTGCTCTATTGTTGATTGATATCTTTTTGCATTTTACCAAAAGTTCGGAACTTGATCATTTATGAGCTTACAATAAAAAATGAGCATTTTTCTCTCTCTCTCTCTCTCTCTCTCTCTCTCTCTCTCTCAGAAATTGTTAATTTCCGAAAGGATTTTTATTGTGTCATTTTCTTCTGTTGTTTACTCTTCCTCTTTTTTTTTTTCAGGAAACTTATGTTTTGGTTTTTCTTTTTCAGAATGGCTATGTCTAGTGAAGTTCATTCGCAATTATCAAAACGTAATATTATTGCAATTGGTGGAAATTTGGAAGTTCATGAAAATGCTGGTGGTGCAGCTGCTAGTGCTGTGTTTAGGCATCAGCTTTCTTCAGTTTCATCCATAGAATTTATGGCCTCAGCTGGTTTACGTGCTCTTATTGGAGTACAAACTACACGGTAGGGCATTTGATATCCAAACTCCATATAACTAAGCATGCAACACATTTATTATTACTTTATTCATTTAGTTCTCTCTTTTCCAGTCACCTATCTTTACACTCAACAGCAACAATTACCATTGCGAAGTCTTTGAGAGATGGTTCATTCAATCTTTCCAATACGTGGACCCGCAAGCTCTCTGAAACAACAAATGGAAATGTATGTTACTTTTTTATTTAAGTGGCTCCATTTATTCCTTTTTGTTAGGTTTCCATTTTGTAATATTTGCATGTGATATGACGTAGCATCTAAATATTTGGTGAAGAAAACTGCTCAGTTGATCCCAACCCTTTATGCAATTAGTGCTATATCTATCATAGAGTGGCACATTTATTTGAATGCATTCTGGAGGAAATCCTGTAAAACTCAAGGATGTCTAATAAACATTTGATATGGTGAACATTTTTATAGGCTTGAATGGTATTAAAAAAATGCTTAAATTTAATTTTCCGCAGCATCTAGCATCTCTTAATTACTGTTTGTTTGTCACCTTCTTTTTACCAGATACAGCTTTTGTTAGGTCCAGAATCATCTGTAGTGGTTGGATGGCAAAAGAAGGATACAAAGATGTCTGCTGCTGGAGAGTTGAAGGTGCATAAATTTTTATCTATTTAAGCTAGCAAGAAACTTAATCCTAAATATGCCTATAAAATCTTAGGAAAATTTCTGAGGAAAGAAAAATAAAATGCAATCAGCACTGCTCCAGGTGAAGCATGTTTTACCTAAAAGTTTTGGAGTTTTATCTTGTATTAAATTTTTTTAAAAATAGACACTAACAAATCTACAATTATCATAATATGTTGCCCAAAATCATTTAGAGTGAAATAAAGAATCCATATGGCCGACCTCAATAATATGGGACTAAGGTTAAGTTGAGTTGAGTTGAGACACTACCAAATCTACAATTTTTTGAGTTGAGACACTACCAAATCTACAATTTTTTGTTTTCTGTTTCTTGAGCATTCCTTCTGGTTGCTAGTAAAGTGAAACAATATCACAAGCATTTAAGCTTCTCCTTAGCCTGGAGTTGTCTATGATTAATCGATTCTCTTACAATTTTTGTTTGGTCTTCCTTCTCATTGTTAAATGATTAATTCTGTTTATTATCTTCAAAAATTGGTATTTTCAAATAAGTCATTTTTGATATTTTTTGAAGCTCTATTTATGGATCCCTATGTTTCCTAGTTTCCTTCTCTTTATCCTTCCTGTTGATATATGTTTAATTACTATAGATTGGTACAAGTTCTTTTGGAGCATCAGCTCATTACACTCGTCGCTTTTCATCAAAATCTCATGGCCGTATTGCAGGCAGATTTGGGAGGTACATGCCAGAAACTTTTATGGATATTAATTGTATGGTGCAAACTAATATTGTTGGCATATTATCATATATTCAAATTTATAAGTTTGCCATGTCCTCATTTATTTTGGCCTGTAAATATATTGTCATATGTAGTGTCTGTTATGATGTAGATTATGAATTGAATGTGGAAAACTTTAAAATGTTATAAATCAATAATTTGTACTGTAAATTACTTGTATAAATAAATATTAAGTTGATAAAGCTTGTTGAGTAACATACATACATGAAATTTAAAGGAGAATTCTCCATCATGGTTGCAACTTGCAACTTGTTATAATTATTCCTTACATATGTCTATGATTTTTCTATAAGTTCATGAGTACCACTATAGGTAGAATTGCTTCACGATTCAAAATAGATGCCCTGAATACATTAGTAAGTCAAAACATTTAAGTTTAGATAGTGCTTAGCTACATATATTTGATGATTAGAATTGGGTCATAACAATAGTTGGAACGTGTCACTTGGTGATGAAGGACAAAATCATGAAGCAAATAGTTATTTAGAGAAGTTCGGATGGCACCGTGGATTGCATTTTTCTCATACATTATACTGAAGCAATTACGGGAGTTAATTGATTCAGTTATTGGATATATATTTCAGCTAATCAAGAATGTCAGAGTTCTCTTGTAATTTTAGATATTGTTGTTGCAGTACTGCTCTGGAGATTGAAGTTGGCGGTGGAAGAAAAATATCTGAATTTAGCACCGTTAGAATGCTTTATACAATAGGAATTCAGGTATCAAAAAACAGAATTGCAATTAGATATCATGCTTTGAATTTGATTTTATTTTGCTATTCTGGTGATCTGTTATGAGACAAGGTGATTTTCATAGATTCTTTATACGCTTTTGCTTTTGGGGTGTCTTTAAGTGCTATTTAGTATGATTGAAGGACACACTTCATCAATTGTTTCTTTTTTCTGTGTTGCTTAGTTTAGAAGAATACCTAATCCTCAAAGTTATAATCTTTGTTCTCTCTTCTTAATTACATTTCTTCCTTATCAAAGAAGGAAAAAATAAGCTAACTTATTTAAAATTTTGCTTTTTTAGGATACTCAAATTAACCAGTAAAGCAGTTGTTCGGATATAACAACTATTATCCAGGTCTATAGGTGCCTGGCATTGACTACTGTGTATTATCATTTCTTTACAAAAGTTTCTTATATTCTGCTTTAGAGGAAATTAGGAATACCTGAGGGTCTGTTGAATATGTATGAAAATTATTGTATTGTTTTTTACTAAAGCATTGTAATAGCATAGCTTTGATAGAATCATTTTCACCAAAGAGTTCAGACAACTTGGCTAAATAACTGTAAATTTCAAAATTTAACTTGTCAATTGAAGAAATCAATTACTAGAAAATATAGAAGGGTACAAAGTAAATTCATAACAGAGATGAAACTGACTGATATTATTCTAGGAGTACTTTTTGCAATTCCAATTTCTTAAGAAACTAACACAATTGCCCACTTGCCTAGTGCTTAAGCTGCTGTAGAGAAGAAGAGGAAGAAAAAAAATAAAAAGGATATCATAGCATCTATAAAGGTGCTAAAGCACTCCTTTCTTTGTAGAACTTTTTCTAGCATAATCCAAGAGAAGGGAAATACTTTCCAAGCCTTTATTTGTTGATTTGTGTTCCAGGTTGTTACTGCTTTTCTATATAAGTGAAAATCTTATTCTGTTTTGGTGGCAGGGTATCTTTTGGAAATTGGAATTGCGTCGCGGTGGACAAAAATTGATTATTCCTGTGAGTAAATCTTATCCTTTCATTTGCTTCAACTTGGCATGTGATGTTTACTTGACATTTTTATCCATGGCGTGTGGTAGGAGTTCTTTCTTGGTAAAAGTCTCACAGTTTGAGGGCTATTTTTTTTATTCAAACACAGAAATGCAACAGAAACTGTGAGTCGGAAATTTAAAAAGTCGTTTACTTAGATGGAAACAAAAAGGCATCTGGATTACTCAGTTTTCTTGAATATTTCAATCTGATGATGTTTCTAATCCTTCCTGGAGTGGAAGGCTCGACAAAGCCGTTGGAGTTCAAAAAATTTCTACGGTCGGCAATATGATTAGTGAATGGAACATTGGCCATAAATTCACTGTTAAGGCAATCAATGATTTTTGATGATTTCTTGATAGCTCCACATCTGCAGTAATCCTTTGTTTGAATGTGATGCTTCTTTCTTATGCTATGGATGAGTTTTGCAGAAATGAATATAAAGGTTTATTGTGTTTGGATTTGGGTTTCAGAATTTAGATAAAATTATTGGATGTGGTTCATGGAGTGGACATTCACGTACGCACATGTATGTACATATATTTTAATTCACTTGGACATTTGAAGTGACGGATTTATTGGTGTAGTTTTTCTCTTCTATTCTTTGCTCTGCTGTTCTTCACAAGACCATAGGTTTTATATGTTGTCAAATCTTGACAATTGTCATGGGAAACTAAATTTAAATAGTCTGACATGATGAAATATATATATATAGTTATATTTATATATAATTACAATAGAAGGAGATAAGATGGCATCATTTTACGTACTCCTTTCTTTTTTTTGTTATGTGCAGGTATTACTTTCAAGTCATTTGAATCTGGCTTTTGCAACTGGAGCATTCCTATTTCCTACATCACTGTACTTCTTACTAAAGGTTATTACTGATATTATTATCTTAACACTTACTTGCAAGCTAGAAAACTTAGTTACTGATTTAACTTCAGTCCCGTTTCGCATAAGCTGTATATAGTGAAGGATGTCAAATGAAATAGATATGCTCACTTTTTGTATTCTTCTTGTGTAATAAAAACCATTCAAGAATGGTGTATACTCAGTTGAGCCCTGGGTTCCTCTTTTTTCTTATGTTCTTTCCCAGTTCATCAGGAGGCTACTTGTTTGTGTTACACAACAGGGATTCACCTTCCATAAACCTTCATACCACTCTTGGTCATCACACGACAAACAAAAAAAAACTTTGAATTTGGAAATGTTTGATGAAATAGTCCTTCAATTGTTTTGCTGTCATACTCAGTTGAGCCCTGGGTTCCTCTTTTTTCTTTTGTTCTTTCCCAGTTCATCAGGAGGCTACTTATTTGTGTTACACAACAGGGATACACCTTCCATAAACCTTCATACCACTCTTGGTCATCACACGACAAACAAAAAAAAAACTTAGAATTTGGAAATGTTTGATGAAATAGTCCTTCAATTGTTTTTCTGTCATTGTTAATTGTATGTCCTTCGTATGCATGCAGAAATTTGTTGTCAAACCTTATTATCTTCAAAGGGAGAAGCAGAAGACTTTAGTGAATAAAGAGAGAACTTCTGCCCAGGTATTGATAACCCATATGCCTATTGAAGTTTTGATTCTTATTACCAGGCAGGATTCCGATTTAACACCCGTTTCTGCATATCTAAGTATTTTAAGTATCCATTGGTTTTGGCAGCTTCAGATTCTGAACTGAAATGGGAAGGACCTTGATATGTCTTTTTTACTTTGTCGTACTGAATCCTTGTGCAGGTTCAAGAGGCAAGGGCTGCGGCAGAAAAAGCCCAGCAATTATTACAAAATGTGGCCAATAGGAAAAGAAATAGGCAAGTAGAAACAAATGGACTAGTTATTACCAAAGCCGTGTATGGAAGTCACAAAGCTTTGAAGAAAAGAGAAGAATCAAGAGAAGTGAATGATGAATCAGCTTCAGAAGTAATTGATGTTACAGTACCTCTAAATTTCCTGGTTAATGATTCTAGACAATTGAAGGTATATTTCTTTCAAGGAATGATACAGCCAGTGGTATGAAATGCTTGCAAAATTCATCTTTGCATGTGGTTATTAAGTGCCTCAATGGCAGTACAAGTTAGTGTTGGAACTTCCCATCTCTTCCAAAACTGTGGTGTATTTTTGACTAGTTTAACACAAGGTTGATAAATTATTATACCTGCTTTTGCTATATATTTATTTGGGCAATGCTTTCATACCTTTCAACCTTTCACCAAATATTGATTTTGAATATATCTCTATAAAATCCCTGATATAGCATTTATTCAAATTTTGCTTTTCAACATGGTGGTGCAGCTTCACGAGGGTGTAAAGAAGTCGGGCATTATGGGTTTCTGTGATCCTTGTCCTGGAGAACCTAAGAAGTTATACGTGGAGTACACTTGTGGGGGCCAAATATTCGAGGTACTAGAATTCTCATTTCTTTTTGTTCTTGTAAAGCGTTTCTTAATAGATAGTTCAATTTCCTCGTTGATGAATTTGATGTAGGTCACGGTGGATGATTATGCCGAGTTGTCCATACCACAAGCAGCCCATAGAGTCTGAACCTCACTTAAGGACCAAGTTATTCCTTTAATTTAGACACCACCTACCTCTTGCAATTTTGGCACCCCTTTTGAGGTAATTGCAACATAGATTACCTTTTACCATTGTACTTTTATACATCATTTGATTAAAATTACATGCCAATTAGGGCCTTAATGGCAACAATATTTTTTCTGGTGTTAACTTTTCTTAATAAAATTTCTGCTCTGCAAGTTTTTGTTTTAGATTTATTGTGGCGCCTCTTATCTTTTTCTCATGATTTACTGCTGACATAACCACTCTGTGTTGGTAGTCTAGCATGGTTTGGGATTTTTGGATGGGACATACCGTATTGGTTCATTGACCAATGACCATTACAAGAGGGGAATTAGAAAGATTACCACATTGTCATAATTCTTTTACTAATGTCAATCTGGAAATTGAGCAAATTTATGAAGATTCCAGGAAAATAATAACAGATAAAGCAACCAAGTAATTCATTTTGTTAAGAAAACTAGAGAACAGCCATCATCTTTTAGCCATTCGATGTCGAAGAAATCAAGCAGTACTGCCACCATAGCAGCTACTCTGTTTTACCAACGCATCCTTTTATTTACCTTTATTACCAACGTGGAAATTAGGTAATTTTTAATCCAACTCCTTGCCATTTTTATTTTTATTTCATCTTAAGATAAAAATTGTATTTGATTGGTAATAAGTATGCACACGCATATAAGATTATATATCGGAAAAATCAAACTGAGTAAATACCAAATTTCTCCAACTACTCGGCGAAAATAATTTAAGGAAAAAAAAACATTCATGTAAATTAAATAGTTTAATGTCCAAAAAGAGGCAACATAGGACTCTAAATTATTCGTGTATTGCATTAGAAAAATTCCTTTACAGTACGGTACGCTTCACAATTTCCATGCTTTTATAAAAGCAACAACGCCCATGCGAAAGCAAGGGATTGGTAAATCCTCTAGTCCGCGTCAAAAAAAATTTTCCTTTGACTGAACGGGAGAGGTGAACTTAGTATAACGCGTGAAAGCTTGCCACTCAACTTGAGAAACAAAAATGCAGTTGCCTATGTGAAAGAAGGGTTGATTGTTAGTTCGCCATTTGAGGGATTAAAAGATGCTTCGATTAATGTAGAACAACATTCACCGGCAGTTGATCCATGGGCCATGACTGCCACAGACTGTGGCTGCGCCAGAAGTTTCACCCCTTGCTTGCAGAATCTCTGATCTGAACACATAATATGAAATGATAAGGGAAAATAGGGCAAAGTTCTTATAGTATCTCAAAATTAGTTAAATTTCGCTTTTAATTCTCCTTTGAAAAAGGTGGTATTGTCTAAATATGTAAGAACAACAGAGCAAAAACATGAAACATTGAATATAAAGCAGCTGTGAGCTGGCTATCAAGAAGAATAAAATTATACCTGGCCCACCAGATAGCACAATTGAATTCTTTGCATCCATTACCCAATCAATCCATAGCACAAATCCATGGCAAATCCCAGGCTCAGTAAATTCAACCTACAAGAACAATCTCTGAGTATAAAATAAGCCAGTAAATGCTCAAGACAAAATATAAAGATAGGCATCCCTTCATTTTCATTGCTACTCAATTAGACTTTTATTTGATAGGTAATTTTCTTGACCAAATAATTTTTAATTTTATTGTTGCATGATAGAAGTGGATAGATTGGCATAGCATGCATATTGCATAATATTGACATAACTAGTAGCTAAAGCCTATCAACAGCCATCTGTATCCTGAATTCCATGCATAAATAAATTTAATAGATATAGAAACGTGGCAAAAGCAGTTCATCCATAGTTCTCATATAATACTTCTACTCGCTGTATTTAAAAGATGAAATTACAATCACTATATGGATTCATAAATATTTGTATATCTCATCCAATGACATAAGTTCAGATTCACAAACACAAAAAATATTTCATATATAACCATCCATCCATCCATTCTAAAGTATTTCACAACCAGGACATATTTCTCATGCATTTGATAATCATATTAAAGATCTTACCCAGGATCAATATCACTGCAAATACAGGTTATAAATTTAATACCTGGATTTTTCCATAACATGGACTTATTAATTTTGAGAATTCAAACTCCATTATTGTAAATCTCTCACTGAGTTCCTAAAAATTCCAATATAGTTGCATCAATATAAGAAAAAATTAAAAAATACCAATTTTTATAATAAACTATACAAATTTAATTACCTTAATCTCCCCACATTGCCATATAAACAAAGGCAGAAGTGGACTGTCACGTGGAGGAGGTAATTCACCACAAGCCCCTAAGGTGGTATTTACAACTGAATGATCAAAACCTTCAATTTTCCTTAAACAGCAGCGGCTATTCCATATATCCTGTAAGATTTCAAATCCCAACGTCATCATTAGTCAATTGCACTGTGTAACGACAAGCTAATAAAAAAACAAAAGAACAGGTTTTTCCCCCTTACTGGTAGAGACATGGCACAAGCCTTCAATATTGCTTTGCAAGGCATTATTAAGACATCATCGGAGAGGATGGAGTCCAGCGTAGTCCGTTCCTTCCTAAAAGACAGAAAAACATATATAAATAGCCATACCTTATAACAATATTTATTGATAATAATATCATAAATTTATAATCCATGAGACACTGCATATGCACATATACCAAAACCGCAGGTTTTGCCATGGAAGCATTCCATCATTTCCATAATAGTAAGGTTCTCCAATCAATAGATCAACCTGCAAATATAATGAATAATCTCACATTGTTGGTCAAATGCAGACAGATTGAAGTAATATATTTTAACTGAAGCATTCGGCATTAGTTTGCAGGACTACAAGAATAAGTACTGGGACTTCCGTACAGAGGTACAAGTTATGAGATCACTTCAGTTGCAGCAGAGGGATTTCTAGAAAGGGGAAGGCTACACCGACTATGTAGCTCATGAGTAAATAAAATAATATAAAATAAAAAAATTATCATTGTTGTCACTTTAACCAATCTCCCCACCAGAGAGACAGACAGATGCATACATGGATTAAGTCCGAGGAACAATATTCTACAGAATATCAACATTTACAATCTTTAAAAAGGCTAACTGAAGCAAACTTGCCTTCTTCTGATTAGTATCATGTAGAGTCAAGCATTTCTTATTTTGCAATACTTTTAAATGATCTAGAGTGAAACCATTTGCATCAGCCACTGTTTGCAGATATTGGACACCTCTCTCCCGCAACCCAGGAAACAATGGTATTATTTGTGCTGTTTTTGAAAGATGTGCAATAGCAAGTGTTACAAAGAGACTATCATCTGGAACAACACAAAGGGATTGAACTCTTGCCTGCAGCTGCAAAATGCAACTCATGTTTTAAAAAAAAGAGTACAAGTTGCAGAAATTGAAACCATGCAGAGAGAGGGGAATCTCACTGCATTTCTTAGAGCTGTTAACATGGAAGACCTCCATTTCTTGTCTCCATAGATTGCAATTCTTTCAGGAGGCAGTATAAGGTGAAAATCCCCAGCAGTAAAATTATACTGCCCCTCAGAATCTTGGGTTGCAAGATTATAGAAGAAACTAGTATCAGTATGGATAGCACGACAAAGAAGCTGCTCACCCTTGCCTACATCCATACCTTTCCCTGGAAGGAACCACACACACTGTTTCCAATGGTCACACCAATTACCGGTACCTAGTTAAGCATTACAACTTCATTAGTTGACGAGAAAAATGAAACCAGGAGTTCAGCAGTGGAACTCAGGTATTCAACAAAACAATATTCGTTTAGCTCAAAATACACCAAACCTATTGAAATTCTTGGGTAGATAAAATATCTGCTATTTACAACCATGAATCTAAAAACAAAAAAAAAGGGGGAAAATGACTTAGAAATTTAAGTTAAAAAGAAAATTCTGCAGCTACAGGTTTCTTCATCATGTCCTAAAACTAAAATTTGCAAGGAAACTCAATTATAATGCTTATTACGTTGAGCACCTTTCCTGTTCGTTAAAATTTAAAATTATCGAGCAAAGATAGGGTCAAAAATTGTAGTGGACCTTTCTGAAGGCAACATCAAAGAACAGTGGCATAAATCACTTGTCACAATAAATTCTCTGTATAGCTTATTCTTAGAGAAATTTCAAGAAGAAAAATGCCACAAGATTGCAGAATTCATTATGGGGAATGAAAAGATGCATTATCAGTAAATCATGCCTAATTGCTATTGTATTTACGTTTACATGAAATAAAAAATTTCAGTCATTGAAATCTGCTACTCTTAAATTGATTGAATTGCTTTGCATGAACCCATGAACACCAGTAATGCACGATTGTAGCACAAAGTGAAAATTACTTTTTTCAACAGAAAAGTCTGAGAACTGAATGGAAAATTTTACTCACCCATGTTTTTTGGCAAACCTATCCATCTAGGGGCAGTGGAATAAAAGATTGTCCCTTCATGATCAAGCTGAAGAATCCACCTAAACATGCAAATAACATTTGTTACAGCTATCCCTAAGACGGAAAAATGCCATATAAACAGCTAAAATACATTTACCATGATAATATAGCATGAACTCTACCATCATCAGTAGCCTTGATTAGCAGCTCAGCTTCCCCATGGCTGTCTGGCCGTTTCCAGAAGTCAAAGTCAAAAACTTTGAAGGGTTCTGACAGCTGGATGAATCCTAAATTGAGTGCACTAGTATTCTCCAAGAAGTCTGTAGAAAAGTGATTATTGTCATTACCAGCTTTATTTCTTTTGAGATTGCATCACAATGCAAGGGATGTTGCTGCAATTTGACACGTAAAATAGTATCCAAGCCAGTTGGAACAAGACGAATGTCATCCGATGCTTTTGCTTCATTATTATATAAATCATGCAGCTTCCACAGGAATGTACTTTCAACCAGCTAAGGGAGGAAGAGGAGAAATTTGCAAAATAAAAAAAAAAATGCAATACAGTGAGCTTTTCAATGATTAGAAAATCATCTTTCAACCAAGAGCGCAGTCAATTGAATGATAGTGCCAAGAGTTAATAACAGCTAAGTAAACAGAAAGTTACTTCAACGCATGCAGGAAAAATACCTATAAGTAACCAACCGAGAGGATAAATTAAAAAAACACCAGAATAGTAAATGTGCATATCAATGTTTCAGAAGCCTGTTTGGACTCAGAAGTTTGTGATTTGTCTAAAGCTATTCAAGGGTAAAAACAAAATATAAAAATTCAGGGTTTTGAAGGAACGCAGATAAGTTCGATTTCACTTTGTCATTCCTCTATATTGATTACTGCTTTGCAGAACAAATACCAATTACTTTGAGTTAGTCAGATTTCAAGTTTTTCATTAAAGCTCCAGAACAGTTTCCTACTTGCCAATATATTCTGTTAATGGAGCTTCTCATACTGGAAAATGCTAATTCAATAAGGTGATACAGAATCACAGCATAGTTTTCTGTGTTCACTCATTTTTTATCCACGTATATACAGACAACATGAACCAAGCTTCGTATGCATAACATATACACATACATGCACACGCATATGTGTATACTGTATAGATATATCTTTCTTTGTTTATTTAGCACAGATGGATATACATGTTCAAATCAGTCACAGGAACTTATATGAGATCTCTTCTGAGACTGCGAACTATGAAAACATACCCATTTTGGTCATATAATAATTCCGGTTGAGGTTTCAATTTTTCATATATACTAATGATGAGGAAAACACGTACAAAAATATATACATAAAATGGTTAAGCAGCCTATCACCTGGCCATAAATTGTTGCTCGATATGGTACAGTTAGTGGATTTTCCACCAGCAGCATGTCATGTGCATGTTGCAGAGTCGGTATCAACCCTTCACCCAATAACTCTGAGTCTAGTATCTCGCTAACCTACAAGTATAAATCTTATTAAGTCATAAACAAATAAAAAATAAATAAACAGCATACCGTACTTGAAATGTCAACACCTTATGGCATTCTGCATAACACAATCTATGATGTTAGTTGTGGCACACTCTCCTTTTCATTAATGTCCCCATTTCAAAAGATTCAATTTTTACCTTAGTTCACAACTCAAATCATGTAATTAACTTAACATTAGACACCCTAACTGTAGTTCAATTTTCCAATTCAAGCTCATTCCCTTATGCAACAACTCACCAGAGCATCTGCACGCGAAGGAATATCCATTCCCACTTTGAGTTCATCGGAGCGCTTGTTGATTATGTTGATTTTCCTTCCCAAACCATTAAGGTGCAGAACTTTTCGCATCAATTTCACCATTGGAAGGTATGACTCGCAAGCTGTTACCATTCCACTGGTATTAGGAGATGTTGGCTCGTCAGAACCCATTGCTCGTGCAGCCATCATTGACAACAAGCCAGTTCCAGCACTGCACCATAATTTCATTTTAATGATAAAGTAAGACCGAGTCTGAGCTCAGTTTGCTCAATTGGATTGGCTTGATCAATGACGACCCATTATCGATCCAAAAAGTTATATAAATATATAAATATCAAAACTTTGCAAGATATAGAAAATAGATACCCGATGTCCAGCACATTGCAAGGTTTCGTTATAGTCTTGTCAATGGCTTCACGGAATGCTCTGTTTCTGGAGGAGTCATTGAGCATGTCCAAATACGACGTCGTGGCCAAGAGATTCTCATGAGAATTTGAATTTCCAAAGGCTGCTTCTTCTTCTTCGTCTTCTCTGATGACGACCCACTCTGAGTTACCAGTGATGGGATCTAGCTTCAGCTGGAAGATGCACTGAGTTGACTCGGAACTCATGGGCCGGTTTGGTGTGAAGTTGACGCTTGTTAATGGTGAGTTACGAGTCAGAATTGAACGAGCTATGAAAATTACAGAGGGACAGGGTTTTATTAGGGTTTTGGAGATTAGAGACCTCATAGGAGATTGCATTTCAGTTGGGGCTCATCTTGCCTAATTTAATTTTCGTTTGGAGAAAAATGACATGTCGTTTGATAGAATTAAAACGCCTGGTTCTTATAACGAAAAGTCGTTGAAAGACAGTTCTTTCGCATTTTGCTTATTAATGTTTGTCGTTTAGGAGACCAAATTAACATTTTACCAATTCTTTTCTGAAAAACGACACTTTGGATAGGACCGAAATCCCTAATTGCCGCTTATAATGGCAGTGCCGTTTCAAAATACTCAAATTAGTTTTTTTTTTTTTTGACAAAACAAATAGTCTTCCAACCTTAATTTTTAAAAAAATCAAGGTAGGGTGAAGAGCGATAATTACATTATTATTGTTCGTATTGTGGCAGAGTTATTTTTTATGGCCCTAAATTATTTTAAATATATATTTTTTATTGTATATAACTTATCATATTTATATAATTTATTTATTTATTTATTTATAATTTTATATGTGTCTGTCTTTTTATATATATATATATATATAACCATATTTAATTTAACTGTTCGTAATAGCCATTTGCTATTGTTATTAGTTAGTGGTTTGTGGCTGATAGTTGGTAACGGATGATTGTTATTTAATAACTGATTGTTATAGATATTTGATAAAATTATAATTAGTTGTTAGTTATTATTATGTTTAATTATCATTAAGAATAAATATTAATATTTATTTTTTTATTTAAATATTATTTTTAGAAGATAATTTAAATTTTTTAATTAAAAAAGCAGTTTTTTTTTTTAAAAAAAGTTATTTGAAATTTTTATAATTATTTGACTACTTAACAGCTAACAATTGTTATTAACCAAACGTTATTATTCAGTTGTTAGGAATTAAAAAACTATCTGCGTTAAAAAACTAAACCAAATATACTATGTAATTATCATTTAGGTTGAACAATTTTATTTATTTATTTATTTATTTTGTTTAGATGGTGTATATGTGGATCTCTTTTTCCATAAATTAAAATTTCCGATATTATTTTTATATAGTGAATGTTTGAATATTTAATTGAAAATCTAAAACTTATTAAATTAAGTTAAAAATATTATATCAAATTAAATTTTTAAGTGATTGAATGTTTGATATTTATTTATAAATGTAATTTTTAAGTAAATATTATGACAATTATATTTTTTAAAAATTATAAAAAATAAATTTTAATAAAAAGTGATTTTGAGAAATAATAAATTTTGAAATAATTGAATTTAAATATTTACATAATTTATATAATGAAATATAATTATTTAGAGAACGACAAGTATGACATGACGATTAAAATTTTTACTAAATTAATAAAAAAATAACTATTGTAAAATTCATTGGAGATATATTTTTTAAAGATTTTAAGAATATTTTTAAGTTTTAAAAAATGTAAGAATATTTTTAATTATTTGTATTCTGAATATATTTATTCTTGGTTATTAATTAAAAAAAATTTCCTTAATATAAAATTTTAAAAATCATTTTTCGCAAAATTAACCTTCTTTTTCCATTTTTCTCAAGTGTATTGGGTGTCAATAGATTATAATTAAAATTTAAGTAAGTAATATATTATAGATAAGTTATTTGAAATTCCAAAGGAAATTTGGTAAATCCAATAAATTGATTCATCTTTCAACTGTTAAATTAAATAATAAAAAATTAATCAAACATATATTAATAGTTATAAATTAAATAAATAATCAAATTTAATTTTCAAAATTTCAAATAAAAAAGAATGGAAATAATAATTTTCTTAATTGATTTACTCTATTAATAAATTTAAATTTGTTTTTTAAATTTTCAAATCAAATAGAATGGAAATAATAATTTTCTTATATTTATATTAACACATAATTAATTGAAAATCGTGTAATATTATTTTATGTAAAAGAAAGAGCAAAAAAATAACAGAATTAATCAATAGCCAATGAATTTACTTATAATGATCTAATAAGAAAAATAATCACTAAAGAGGAAAAAAATAATAGAAACAAAGATTTTAATGAATTAATTAACAAAAGGTAATGCAAATAATATAAATATAGTCAAATAATTTTGTAAACTGATTTTTTTTTTTAAGATTAATATTATTAAATGACATATATATATAATATTAATAGTTATGAATTAAATACCCAATCAATTTTAATTTTTAAATCGTAGATTAAATTTTTAGATTTTTAAATTAAAAATAAGTTTAAAATAAATAAATAATTTAGAATATTCATTTTTATATTAAATTGGCTTAGTAAATAATTTATCCAAAACTAAAATTAAATAATTAGATAGAATTTATTAGTTAAATTACAAATTATATTTATATTTAAAAATACATATCATTATAATATAAATTAAAATTATTAAAACTTAAAAAAAAAAAATAATCTTGAACACATATCGTTTTTTCCTTTTAATATGTCAATAAAACTTTTTTTTTTTTTTTAACTTGCTCATTTTCTTTGCTTCAATTTGTCATTTTTTAATTTTGTTATTTCATCTTTTTTCTTTTACCTCCATTTTTCTCTATTGTTATGCTCTAGAAAAACCCACTCTCCAGTCTCTATTTTTTTCTTTTAATTTGGTTTGCAGTGTTGCTTATTATTATTATTATTATTATTATTATTTTCCGAACATACATTTTCGTCCCCTTCGATCTTATTAAAGAAAACTACTTTCCATTTATAACAACTTGAATTTTCCTGCCATTGAGGAGCCTAAATTCAGCCTTATTCGAGTTTAACTCTATCTCATACACACTATAAGAAAATATTTGAATCTATTTAAAATAAATATATAATAATATTTTAAAATTTTAAAAATAGCTAAATAATTTTAAATATTATTTTTAAAATTTTATTTTTATTCAAACAACCTCTAAATTAACTTTTGAGGAGCGAGCTTAGATAGAAGGGGAGTCTAATATATTTCAAATCTGTTGAGTATGAGCCATGATTTTAAAACTCATATTAAGTTCAAGCTTGAAATAGTGATGAGCTGAGTATGAATTATTGAAAGCTCGGCTCGGCTCAAATTTTGCATAAAAATACTTTTAGTTATGCTTAATGAACAATAATGATCATCAATGATGATAATGACTTGTATTTAGTAGATTTGACTTCAGAAACTGGATCCACATAATTATTGGCTAAGTTAGGAATTGAATTTTCAACTCATATCCCTATTTTTAATCATTGATTCATGACAAGGAGCATGGACCATTTTTGGCTAGCAAATTCTCATGTACTATTAGTTTATTCTACCAAGGAGAATGTGACAAAACTTGGTATTTTAAGATAGGCATACCATCCATTAGGTGAAGCACTCTATAGACAAATACGCATAACAAATCCCCCAATAAATTCTGTTTAATGTTATTATCGTTCTGTTAGCCTACCAAAAACCATTTAGAAACAATATTGCACTCAAATGATGAGCATAAACATCATTAGTCATTACCTAAAACAAATTAAGAAACAGTTAGACAATTATTTATAAAGGGAAATGTATTGTATTTGCATATATTTTATGGGCATTGTTTGTTTGGTAACACCATGTATAGCTGGCTCTCAATATGCATTACTTTTCTTCCTTAAAAGTATGGAAGCCATGAATTGCATGAAATTCTTAAGCATGGTCGATATGTAAGATGTCTTTTTCAATCATGATTTTTTGTATATATATATGTCTGTGGATTCTCAAGTACAGCTGTATAATACGTATTTTTAAGAAATTATTACAATGACTGCTCTTTTTAAATAGAACTTAGTACGTATTTGTTTTGTTTGAATATCTTTATTTCTTGACTACCTTTTATGTGATGCCTTGTCGTCATCAGTGTAAGGAAGCATGCGTTGGCTATTTCAACTTTGAAAAATAGAACTGGTAATGATTGGTTTTTTCACACCCTTGCTCTAGACAAGGACCCCTTGAATGCAACTCTTTTCTTACTTTGTCAAACGAGTCACACATGATTGTGCTTTGCCAATCATATGCACAAACTTTTGTTTCTCCCACCGATGTGTGCATACCCGCATTGCGTGATAGTTTAAAATAAAATGTTTATTTATCTTATGAGTTCATAATCATCTCCCCAGCAATATTTATATGTAAATTATAAATTAATCAATAGTGATTTAATATATTAATTAATAATTATCTAAAATTAATATAATAATTAATCATTTAAATTATAGAATATATATTATAATTAATATGTCATGTATTAAATTATTATTGATTAATTTATAATTTAATATGATTGATTAAATTTATCAAAAAAAAAATTCTCCATTGCTCCCACACTAAAATTTGCCTAACCAGTAAATTTAATATTAGTTTGCACTTGCTTTTAGTGTTTTAAACTTAAAATTGTTTATGACTAGTTTCACTTGCTTGCATCACTTAGGAAGGTGCCTTGCTCTGTGTTTCTCGAGTTTTTATAATTTAATTTTAAGGCATCAACGCGGCAGTCACATATGGCGAGTACAGATTTGTGCAGTATGAAATGAGGAATAGGTTGGGTTCTGGTCGGCTGGTCTTCCTGGGCCGTCTTTTCTATTGGTAGAGACGGCGGGCTCACAAGAATCTAACTGGAATCAAAAATTGAAGTCTTGGGAAGGTCCGATGTGCGTAGAGTTTAGAGACTCCATCTTTGGGCCCAGTGTGGTGATTGGCTCTACATAGAACTGCCGCTTTGGAATGTAGTACAAGGTATTTACAGTTCATCCTTCCACGTGTCAACATTCCTAATACATTTATAATTTTTTTTTTTATAATTATTCCAAAATTGAAAAAAAAAATTATCTTGTCCATCTATTCATTTCTTTACATTTCCTTATATAAGAATATGAATTACTTTTTTACTTTATAATTAAAATAATATTGTATGATTTTGTTTCAAATTATTATTAGAAAATATTACAACTTATTCTTATACAACTTACGCAAAATTGGTTGAGTCAACTAAAATTGGAATGTGAAACCACTTATAAAACCCACTTTTATTAGTTTCTTTTTGTCTGAACCATTGTTTTACAAATATTAATAATTTCTTTAGTAACTATTTACCAGTAGAAAACCTTACTCTATATTTTAAGCAAAAAATCTTATTAACAATATTAGAATCCAATTCAGGTTTTTAATTGAGGTATCTTTCTATTATCTTTTTATCCAAATAAGGTTTTATCCAAAAGTATTACATAATCACATGGAATGTGGGAAGTTACAAGCATAGTCTATAGAATTGCATTGAAGATTGACATGTGAAGGATTATTAAGAATTACACTATCATTTGACTATATATAAATATATACAACCATATCTAAATACCTTTTGAATTTGCTGATTTTTCACCTACTTGTACTTGTAAATTAATATTCAAGGAGTATTAAGCAAGGCATAGATATATATAAATATCAAAGAGCAAGGAGAGACTAACAATATTAGGTGGTTGGATTCAATGGACCATTCTAGTGGAACAGGTTCACATACTAATATTTCACAGGTTTTTGGACAACAATTCCTTAGATTTATCTTAAAGGGACCCATTTTAATCTCTCAAGAGCTGCTACCAATAGTTCTACTCTCGTTCTTGTCTCTATAATACCAGAAATTTGATTTTTCCTCGCTAGGATTAGAATTATTAGGGCAATTCTTTTGCAATTAATTGATTCTAACTCCCATAATATATACAGTCACGATTCAACTAATTGATGAATAACTCATGAGCAAAATTGTGGGTTATTTTTTCTCGTCATTAAACTAGTGTACTGATTGAATTTTTGAATATGTACATCAAACCACAGGTGGTTGAGGTAAAAGAGACTTAATTCCATGAGCTTTTCTAACCTAAATGCTACCATAACAAATTAACTGTCTCAGCCAATTACGTTTACGTCAATGAAGGCTTAAAAACTAGAGACCCAAAAGGGAAAAATGTCATTAACTTACTTCGAACGACACTAAAATGTTGTTCCAATTTTTGACTCCACCAGCAAGCTTACAGATAGACTTCACCTTTTCTTTAAAATTATCCATTGCCCTTTTTTTAAACTGAAAACAAAAAAAATTAATCATTGCTTTTATTTTTTTTACTGATTTTTTGTTTTTTGTTTTGAGATTGTTTTCATAGAAACCGTAAAGTTAATAATTAGTTTTATATAAAAAATAATATTTTTATGAAATATTATATTTTGATTTATAACACTTTATAAAATATTCTTATAATTTGAATATTATTAAAAATATATTTTTTTTAATAAGATCACAATCATTACCAGTCTATTGCCATTGCATGTTCCTTAACCAACCTCTTCTATAATAGAGATTAATTAATTAATTAATTATCTTTCGATAATAGCCTCTAATATATGAGAAAAAGTAATGCCTATCTTAACTTAGACAAAGGCATGGGTCCTTAGGGTTGAAGTGAGAGAGAGTTCTTTTGTTTTTATAAAAGACCAATGGGCAAAGCTTTACAAACAACGAGAGTAATTTACTCGATTTTTCTAATCCAATTTCATCTAATAATTTTATTTATGTTTAATAAGAGAAATATAAATTCAATATCTTTTATTTCATACATATATATATATATATATATATATATATATATATATATATATAAATAATTAAAATTTAAATCAATAATATTTCAATCTTCAGTTTTAAAGATAGTCGAAAATTAGCTTATTACAAATGAAGTTTACTGAATTTGCCAATTTTAGACATTGATTCAAGTTTGCATAGTTTTTTAATCTCCAATGATTATCACTAATTGTGACAGAGAAATTGGTGCCTCACATAAACCTCCACCTCTGCCACCATTTCAAGCAACCAAAACTCTACCAGAATCTTCCTCTTCTCCTCCTTATAAGTTCCCTTTCACCCCCTTTTTCTATTTATACTCTCTTAATTCATGGCTACTACTTTTCATATCTTGCTCTGTTTTATGCTCTGTTTTTCACACATTTCTGTTTCAATTTCAGAGATTCTTTATCTTCCTCTTACCAACTCTCTTTCCAATACCCAATTCACCTCCACTCACCACCTCCTTAAATCAACCTCCACCCGCTCGGCCATCCGTTTCCACCACCACCACCGGATTCGTAGTCTCCAAAACCACCAGCATCGCCAAGTCTCACTTCCTCTGTCTCCAGGCAGTGATTACACTCTATCTTTCACTCTCAACTCTCACCCTCCACAACACGTCTCTCTTTACCTCGACACAGGCAGTGACCTTGTCTGGTTCCCTTGCCAACCTTTTGAATGTATTCTTTGTGAAGACGAAGCAGAAAACACCACTAATTCATCTCCACCGCCTAAAATTTCCACCACCGCAATAACTCTCCCCTGTGAGTCCTCTGCATGTTCCGCTGCCCACTATAATGCCCCCACCTCTAATCTCTGTGCTATTGCTAATTGTCCATTAGAGTCAATCGAAACTTCCGATTGCCGATCATTTTCTTGCCCACCGTTCTATTACGCTTACGGTGACGGCAGCTTAATAGCTCGCCTTTACCGTGATTCAATCACACTACCCTTAGCAACTCCACCATTAAAACTCCATAATTTCACTTTCGGCTGCGCTCACACCGCACTCGCCGAACCAGTTGGGGTTGCTGGGTTCGGCCGTGGCGTGCTCTCCTTGCCTGCTCAGCTCGCTTCCTTCTCTCCCCAACTAGGGAATCAATTTTCTTACTGTTTGGTATCTCATTCGTTCGACTCGGACCGAGTACGCCGCCCGAGTCCTCTCATTCTCGGCCGTTCCGACGAGAAGGAGAAACGGGTAAATAACGATGATCATCCTCAGTTTGTTTACACTTCTATGCTTGATAACCCAAAACACCTATATTTATATTGCGTTGGGCTTGAAGGAATTTCTATTGGGAAAAAGAAAATTCCTGCGCCGGCATTCTTGAAAAGGGTCGATAGTGAGGGAGGTGGCGGGTTGGTGGTGGATTCAGGAACCACTTTTACTATGTTGCCGGCGAGTTTGTATAACTCGGTGGTGACTGAGTTCGACAACCGAGTTGAGCGAGTTTATGAGCGAGCCAGAGATATCGAGGACAAAACTGGGCTAGGCCCGTGTTACTATTTTGACACTGTAGTGAATGTCCCTGGTTTAACACTGCATTTTGTAGGGAACGAATCCAGTGTGGTGCTGCCTAAGAAAAACTATTTTTATGAATTTTTGGAAGGTGGAGATGGGATGAGAAGGAAGAGGAAAGTAGGGTGTCTGATGCTGATGAATGGCGGAGATGAGGCGGAGTTGAGCGGTGGGCCTGGGGCTACATTAGGGAACTATCAGCAACAGGGATTTGAGGTGGTTTATGATTTGGAGAAAGAGAGGGTTGGGTTTGCTAGGAGGAAATGCGCATCTTTGTGGGAAAGCTTGAACCAAGGCTAACGTGCGCTGGCGTTGACTTTTCTTTATTTATTTATTTTTTGGGGGGGTTGAAAGTTTGAAATTTGGCAAGGGGTTTGACCGCACGTGAGGACTATGTAAGCAAGTAAAGTGGATTTTCCGGTAATAAGGTTGGAAGGGTTTAGATAAGGTTTACTTGAAAAAAAAATGTACATGGAAATGTTCATATCTTAGCTTATATGGTGTAATGTGAGAAAGCAAAAAATAAAGTGCAAATAGAAGTATAAAAATTCATGCGTAAAAAATTGTGAAAAATTATTTATAAATAAGTTAATTTTATATTATTGTTTTCTAAAGTGATTCTTGTAGTTGTACACTTGAGAATTGAGATGGTGCATCACAAAAGTGACCAGTTTATGTTTTAAGTGAGAATATATGGTTTTTTTAATTGTTATTAAAATCAGACCGAATCGATCGGTCGAATAATAAAAATCGAGAATCGAATTAAGAATTAGTTCGATTAATCTTAAAAAATAGTCCTTTAAAAATCGGTGAATCGGTCCAATTTGATCGGTTTTTTCGATTCAAAAGGGTCAGAATTGTTTTTTTATTTTTTTTAATTTTTTAATTTTTTAATTTTTAATCAAAAATAATAAATATAAAATTATATTTATTTTCATCATATATATATATATATATATATATATATATATATATATATGTCAAATTATATATATCAATTTTTTTTATTTAACCGGTTCGATTCCGGTTAAATTTCTGACCTTCTATTTTTATCGACTTTTTAACCAGTCCGATTTTAAAAATGATGATTTTTTTAGCAAGTTCAATGACATATTTATATGTTTGATTTTATGTATATTTTTTTTTTCACGTAAATTTATTTTTCATGTGAACACTAAAAATCATAACAATCTTTTAAAAAAAAACTTAGATAAACTTAAAGTTCTATCAAACAATAACTGTCATGCGAGATGAATAAATAATTAATTATCTAAATAATGAGTGTGTATTATGTTAATATATTAAATTATTATTAATTAATTGACAATATGAGATAATAAATTAAATTTACCAAAAAAAAATTCATCTTTTTATACCGCATTAGTGAGAATTTTTTTCTATCTTTTGCCAAAGAGAAAATATCCTAGAAAAGCTTTGCTACTCTTTCAATTTGAAGTTGAAGATCAGGAGCACAGATTTTATGCAATGGTGGACCATCTTGTGCTTATTTCTTTTAAAAATTACGTTTTAGACAACTCATAATATTATTTAAATCGATTTCATATTTATGAATGAGAAAAAGAAAATCCCTCTTAAATATTAACCTGGAAAATTTAACTCTATCCAGCTAAATGAAAGTAAATTTTTTGGTTCATTGCTTCTCTAAAAGCTAATGATAATAGCGTGTACCCTCAGCCAAGAAATAGATAAAGTATGTGCAGCTCATTACTGTCACTGTATGTGAACTATTTTCTTGCTTTCTATCCACTTCTTCTTCAAGTACCCTTTAGTTGAAAATTTATACACAATAAAAGAGTGAACATGTGTATATATATTTACACTCTCATGTTTAATCAAGGGTTATTTGGAGAATTATCCAAAATAAAAATATTTTTTCAATTTATAAAAATTTTAAACGGTAATTATTACTTTTTTATTCTATCAAATTTTATTAATTTGAATAAAACGAATCGATAATTAGTATTTATTTAAATATTTAATAATTTTTTAATTATCGATACATATATTTTTAAACAGAAATTATATTTTGTAGTTGGATATCCACATATTATCTAAATTACTTTAAATAATTCATTCTATTAGATTATATTTAACTATATTATGTTTTAAACCTTTATTAAGTTTAAGATGAAAAGTATTTACATATATAATAAAATAAAAAATATATAATAAATTAAAAAAAAATAAAAATTGAGAGCTTATTATAAAGTAAAAGTTAATGACAATGAAGGTTAAAAAATAACGTAGTATAAAACAATTTTAGAAAGTTTGGGTGAAACCCTAGTCCTTTCTACTACTATCACCATTACATTCACTATCAAATACACTAATCTTTATGATTATATTAAGATACTAACTCAAATAATATAAAATTATTTTAAAAAAGAATAAATCATAATTTGTTGATAATTTTGTTTTGATTCAAAATTTTTGCATTAATAAGTCTTTTGATTAAATAATATTAATATCATTTCCAAATTAAAATTGTCAATTGTAAATTTAAACTTGATCAAAGTAAAATCAATTTAAAAAATATTAAAATTTATTATATTATTTTAATTTAATAATATCACACACACACACACACACATATATATATATTAAATTTAGTATATATAACAAAATATATTTACAATTTACAATTTTTCAGTTTAAAATATACTTATAAATTTTAATAAAATTTAATTTCAATTATAAAAAATTTCATTATATTTAAAACTAAAAAACTTGTAAATAAATTTTTTATACCATAAATATTTTATGTATATATTTACAAAATAATTTCATAAATTTTAATAAAATTTATTTATATGAAAATTATAAGATATGCAAATCAAGTCAGGAGGATAATTACTCTCACAAATAATTTTGTAGACGGAGTCGTTGGGGATAGGTTTTGCATGCCAATCTACCGTTTAGCAGCTATTGTATATTTTTGCATAATAAAAAATTTTAAAAATTATAATGTGCTAGTATTTGTTTTTTATCAATCTAATAATATATTTTTGTGTTAAACAAAAATTAAATGTATAGTAAAAAATATATTATAAATTTTGTATATCAAATTTAACGGTTTAAATTTATCGTATTTATAATAATTTTTTACTATCCATTTGATTTTTGTTTAGCATAGAAAATATATCATTAAATTCATTAAATCAAATACTATTAAATTATAAATTTTAAAAATTTTTATAAAATTTTTTAAATCCCTAAAATATATCATATGAAGAGCTATTATATAAAAATACACAATAACCCTTTCAATCCCCAATCTACCTACATCTATCATATTGATATGAGGAATGCTTTTAATTAAAAAGTTTTCTCATAACATGATTTCTTTATCATATTCAAGATGTTTCAAAGATTTTACAATCTAATTTATTCATATATTAAGAAAGATAGTTACGAATTTTGAAGTAAAATTAATTTTTTTAATTGTAAAATAATGATGATAATACCTATGGTAATAAATAAATAAATTTTTGCAGCCTAATTCCTTCCTTACATTACGTGGATACGAGGCTTCACTACTATACATTAGAAGCCAAATGCTATTAATTAACATATTAAAGTTAAGGATAATCACTTAACAAGTTGCTTCAATTACGCTTACTTGAAACCTTTTCATAATTAAAGTTATGTTATATTTTATAACCATTTAGAATCATCTTATTGATTCTTGATACTCTTAACTTTAGAAATTCAATTATATTAACTATGGCTGAAAAATCAGTATTTATTCACCTTGTCTAATACAGGAAGGAGATTTTCTTGGAATTGCAGCATTGAGAAATCACTATTTCACAATCTTGTCGACAAAAATGATATGAATGAGGAAATGACAACCAACCAAGATGCCACCAACTTGCATCATTCAAATCTTGCAACTAAAAAGATTCGGTCACCTTTTACTTACCTACATGTAGAGATCTACAAATGGTCCAAGGATATTTCAACTATTCAAGATATACATTTAGTTATATAACTCATGGATGTATAGTACATTTGTTCGGATATTAAATTTGAAGAAAATCGTTGATCTAATGAATTAGAAGAGTGTTTGAGTAGAAATAAAATTTTGATAACGTTATTTTAAAAAAATTATTATGTCTCACTCTTTTTTTTTTTTTTTTTAAATTTTAAAATAATTTTTTAAATTAATTATTTAAATATTTAAAAAATTATTTGACCTTTTTTAAATTTTAAAATAATACTATATGTCAATTTAAAAATTTTCATGTTTTCTAATTTCAAACTTAACCCTTGAACATGGCTAATCTATAAAAGAAAAGTTTCTTATAGCTTTTATCAGAGTCAGTTTAGTTGATTAATTGTATTAATTTTCCTAATCCTTAAGTTCTAAATCCTCTCAATAGATAACAAGTTTTGTTATATCTTGTTTGATTGCTTAGTCCGAAAAATATATAAAATTTATTTAATTTAATTATCAATTTAACAGTTGAAAATTTTAAATTCAGCGATAAAAAATAAAGAAGTCTTGAGATAAAATTATAAAACTAATAATTTTTCTATGAATAAGTAGAAATATTATTGTTTTTTTTTTTTTTTTTTTTTTTTGTAAATCATTCAGTACTTGATAATCACATTCAACTCCGACTAAATTTGGATTTGAGTCGAGTGTTCATAAAAATAACAAAAATTTTTCAACACTTATTTTTTCATTCATAATACTCAAATTCAAAACTTTATTTAAAGAAAATCAATCGGTAGAAATATTGTCTTATTAATTTAGGCTTAGAAAGCAAAAGGGTTACCTTCCATTATTGATCAACTCCAACAAAATGGGACCAACTTTGTATACAAGTATGTGAAGGTGAAGCTGCTTGCATACTATCAACATAGTTCATTGTTAGATGGGTCATTAATTTTCATGGCCAGATATTTCAATCTATTCCAGAATTAATGAACTTCTTTCTGGGCGGCCTAATTAAAATCTTCTGACCTATATATTTTCTACATCAATGATATTCAACCGAAAACGATTTTTTCTTCGATTTTGCAAGGGACATCTTAGTGAAACCAGTGCACATGAAAGTAATGTGATTATTTATAAATTCATGGGAAATGGACTACCTGATTGTGAGAGAGTATTACTTTTATGTGCACCAATTGCATTCATTAATTTTTTGGGTATCTTTAAGTCAGGTTGCAAATTACTCTAAATTCATTTCTCATACCATTTTAAGTGAGCACCTTCACACTGGAATTATGTATTTATAAATCATGTATTGAGTATTGGTCTCAAAAATCAAATCAGGAGAATTTTCCTCCTAACAGTTAACAATAGTATGAGATTTGGCGCCATATCTCTATCTCATGGTACTGAAACGGTTCAATTTCTGCGCTGGTTCGTGAAAAATGTGTTTGCCTAACTTTGGGAGTTTCCTTGGCAATCAATATATTCCAAGGAAAAAGCTAAACGAACCCAATCCCAATTATGGAAGAAAAAGCATTGCATATTGCATTCGATTCCTTCTTTCTCTGCAACTTTTCTTCCATATTTTTACTAATTCGCTTTCTGTCTTTCCTTTATTTCCTTCTTTCAGTTATCAACAAATTCCATTCATACGATTTGTATTCAACCCAATTTTTCCTATCGTTTATTCTTCAATTAGAACTCTTCACTTTTTCTGAAATGGGTCACTCTCAATTTTATTCATAACGTACTAGTTTCATTGGTAAAGGAGACCATGAAATTTTCGAGCATATCCTCTTAGACACGACTTCAGTACTACTAAATCAAGATCCTGTTTGAACAGGATTGGATTATGTTCTTGAGTTGAATTCAGGGGAGGACATATGATTAAATCGAAGGATACTTGCAGAGATATAGTAATATCAAGAGAAGTAGAGGAAGCTTCAATCCCAATGAAATCTATTCTTCCACCCATTGAATCCCATTGGTTTCTTCCTTCAACAGAACATAAAAACAGGCCTTCTTTATCTTTCTCTGCTTCAGGCATTAAGTCAAAGTTAGCTTGTAAAATTAGAGTCATTTAAGAATCGTGCAAGGACCCAAAGCTTACAAATAGTCCTGGAAGGTGCTCGTGATCCCAAAGATGAACAATTTGTTGAATCTTTTAGCAAATTACTGTTTTTTTTAAGGTCACTTTCTAGGAAAGCATAATGATTATCATACTCTTTTAATGTAAATTAAGTTTTAATGCAACAAAGTTGTCCTTTTTTTTCAAGAAATTGAATAAAACTATTTTTTTGTGAAAACAAATGTTAGATTTCTGCGGATGAGGAACTTGGATCTTTCAAAAGCTAAAGAAATGTTTGTAAACTATATTAAGTGGCGTGATAATTATAGGGTTGATGCAATTCCAAAGGTAATTTCCAAATAAATTCTCTTGCCCTTTTTTTTAATTGTATTTGTCCATTAATTCTTATTACTTTACAGGAATTTAAGTTTGAGGAGTATGCAGATGTAAAGAAATGCTATCCTCGTGGATTTCATGGGGTTGATAGACGGGGTAAGCCCATTTACATTGAAAGGATTGGGATGGTAGACCTTAATGCATTACTACATGCAACCACCATTGAAAAGTTTGTCAAATATCATGTTTCAGAACGAGAAAAAAAACCTTGAATTTGAGGTTCCCTGCTTGTGCCATTGCAGCTAGGAGGCACATAGTATCCACGACAAGTATTTTGGATGTAAAGGGAGTGGTGGGCATCACATTCTAACATGTGTAGTATACTTGTACATACAAAAAAGCAATTTGAGAGTGCTGCGACTGATACATATGAAATTCAACTTAAAAATAAATTTAATGACTTTTAATCAATATTTTATATATAAATGCTTTTCTTCATAGCAATTCAAACAATAACTATGAAGTAAGTCCTAAAATCCTGCCACTAATTTCAGGATTAATTCCATGAATGTCAAATGGGTCTCCACCCCAAGTCCTGGGTGCATTCGTGTTTTAATTGAAATTTATCTATCAATATTCATAAAACTGCAACTTGATCCTTTTGGAACTCGGTTATATACTTCTTTTTATAGCATATATTTTCAATAGTCTATTGCTCTTCTATCAAGCTTGCATTGGGAAAATGTTATAATTACTCATTGATTTTATTGTAATTCTTAGCCTGTTTTTGGTAGGTCCTGAAATAGTTTGCATCTTGACTTTGCTTAGGGAATGTCCAATTTCTCAAAGCCTGCCAGATGCCTCTTTATGGAAATTCAAAAGATTGATAGCAACTACTATCCAGAGGTATTAGAATGTTAGGTTTTTCTTTACAATTTACAATCATTTAAAATGTAGAAAGTTCAGTTACATGCTTCATTGCATATCCATTTATATATTAATGAATGATATTTATTTGGCAATTGAATTTTCAGACTCTAAATCAGCTCTGTATTGTCAATGCTGGATCTGGATTCAGGACGCTTGGGAAAGCTCTGAGGGCTTTTCTTGATGCACGTACATTAGCCAAGATTCAAGTAAGAATCTCTCCTGTGAACAATATTTATACATGAGCAAGAGCTGCAGATAGCTTCAATTTCTTGGTATTTTCGGTTTCTAATTGCACAATTACTTGAGTGTTATGAAATTTTTTTGTTTTGAACGTCAGGTTCTGGGATACAACTACCAGAATAACTTGCTTGAAGCTATAGATTCCAGGTAAGTCATGCCTTGTACTATGCATATTTATGCTTCTGATTATAAATGTCTTAAACTCTTTATAAAGATTCACCTATTTTCGTACTGTTAAGGTTTTCTATTTGATTTTGCAGTAATTTGCCTAGTTTTCTTGGAGGAAATCGTACATGTTCTGACCATGGAGGTTGCCTATTTAGCGACAAAAGGCCCTGGAACAATCCAGAAATTTGAGAAATGCTTGAGTTTAAATTCTTACCTGTCAAAAACTTCTTTGATCATTTTGCAGTGACTATTTAGTTTTATAGCCAGGACTCTGACAACTAATGAATTTTCGATCAGAGGTAGTGGAATCCTCTACAGAACTGTGAGATTGCAAATTTAAGCCCAGTCAGAGCCCAATTAATAATTAATAAAAGTAAGGATTCTGATATGGATATTTCATTTGTTTCTTACAGGCTATTTCTGCAATAGGAGAACTCTAAAATAATGAAGAAAACAGTGGTGTAGCTGAAGAGGAGGCTACAAGATAAGAAGATTTAGAATGTGGGGAAACTAAATTTGCTAATAAGCTTCAGGATCAGAAAATCCAGGCACTAGAAGCAGCACTTGCAAACACTAATCTTGTGAGTAATTAATGTTCATATTATTTTGTTTATTACAAAGCTAAATCCTCTGCAAAATTCTAAAGCTGGATCATCTTTGCCTACCAGAAAATCAAAGCATTGGAAACAGCTCTTGAGGAAACCAAAATGGTGAATCTAAAAATGTTTTGTAGTTAATTTGTGTTGATGGCAATTAAAATCAGACCAACTTTGTTAATTAGCCTAATAATAATTCTTTTTTCTTGTATAGGTATTGAAAGAACTTGTACAACACATGGAAGCATTGAGAATTTAAGAATTTAATTAATCTCTTCAGCAATTGTTACAAAGTTTATAAATATTGTGGACTTTTTTTTTATGAATATTAACATGTTCAGCATTTTGTTTCATTCTTTATCTTCCTTTTCTTTTTATAGTTAAAGTGGTAAATTTTATTTTCTTTCCCTCTTTTAAATAAATAAGGAAAGGGAGATGGAAAAAAATAAAGATTCCAACACATAATTTCTTGTAATTTAGTATATGTTTGATACACTTTAAGGTTAAAATATAATCCAATTCTTGAAATGAGATTCTAGTTTTTTACTTTAATTCACAAAAAATCTAAATTTTTTTTCTATTTTTTATTTTACATATGAATAACTTAATTTCTATTGATATGATATATATTTTTGAATATAATTATTAATCTGTACAATAAATTCTATTTAATTATTTAAAAAATAAACTTAAAAATGAATGTCTAAATTTTTTAAATTATATTCTTCTAATATTTTAAAATTTTATTCCACTTCAATTTTAATTCTAAGACATACTAAACAAACTCTTAAGATAAAGACTCAAATATCTTGAAAATTTAAAGAAGCTGATTTCTTCAGTTATTAATTTGGACAAGCCCATCAATTCATGTCTCCCCTAATCTTTGAAACTAAGCAATCCCATGAAAATAAATTAAGAAAACTAGTTGAAAGATATGGGATTTTTTGGTCCTTCTAGTTTGAATCTAATGTCTTCTTAAAGGGATGGGTACCATACTACCATTTGGGTTGTGGGTGGGTCACCTTTGAAGTAGCCCAGTTACTGAATACAGTTAGCAATTTTTCAACACAATGACTTGGACCTAAAACAATTCTTCTCTTTTTTCATGACAACAAGTGAGATAAAAGTCCAAATAATAATAATAATGATAATGGGTTATGGAAATGCATATGCATCACATTTCTTGTCTTAGAAAAAATAATATTAAATTATTGATAAAAAATTTATTATCAATAAAATTTGAATATTCACAATTATTCCTAAATAGTTTTTAAGATATTAATTATCTATAATTTTATGTAATAATTAATGCATTCATTTATTATGAGGGTATTTTGGTGAAAACTCAGTTTTAAAAACTAAATTTACAAATATCGTTTCAAAATAAGTAATATGTCTAGTTTAATTTTTTTTTTAATTTTTAAGTTTCAAAATGATATTTTAAATTAATCTGTCCAACATTTCAAAAATTCATTTAATATTTTTTAAATTTCAAAATGACATTTAATGTCTATTTTAAGAACATCCAAATATTATCCGTATAAACTAACTAATGAGATTGTATAATTAGAATACAAGAGTCATGATAGTATTAAATATTGATCTTTAACATGAATATGATGAGTGAGATTTGATAGTCTCCCCCATCATTTGTGAAACATTGCCTCCCCACATTGGACATGATATGGCTTTTAGCAAAGGGAAATTATATGATGGTAGTTTGGCAGTGAACTGTATTTTCATAATAACATCAGATTTCATGATTTTTTGGGCCCATTTTAAATTTAATAGATCCTCATCCTTCCAATTCCAATGTCATTGTAGGGTCTACCTAAAATGGGATGTTGGTGGGAAGTTGAAACATGCTCAATTTTCTTGCTTACTTTGTTTATCTGAGATCTCATCTAGCCCACCCTAAAATGTACTAAATTAAATGTTGTATTATATTTTCTTTTTATTCAGTTACTATTAATTAATTGATTTAATTCCACTCTCCCACCAATGGACCATTATGAAAAAGATAGAGGAAAGGGAACATCTTGATGTGCTAGATTGTGAAAAAAAAAATTTTTTTTTTGAATAATTAAATTATTTTTTAAAAAATAGTAGTTGATATGTATGAATAAAATAAAAAAATAAAAAATAAAAATTATAAATTATAAAATTTATTTTTAATTTAATTTTTATTTTTATTGAGATTAATGAAAAATTATAAATTACAAAATTTCTTTGATATTTACTTACTTTTGCAAAAATAAATCACATCTTTTCAGCCTTTTAAATTCTGATTTTTTTTTTTTGAGTAATAAAGAATAAAAATAACCTCCAATATTATGTGTATACATAAGAAATTTCATTTTATCTCAATAAATAAATAAAGAAAAATAGGGTAAAAAAAAAAACAGAGAGGGAGAGCTCTCCCTCTTTCAACTCTTTCTCTTAGCATTTCTTTCTTTTTACTTTAACATTAGTGTTTCCCCACCGAAACAGTCTCGAGGATTTTTGGTCCATGTTTTCTCTATTTACAGGCTACCTTTCTCCAATCAAAACACACAGATGCGATTGATGGGAGGCATTTTATTTCCCATTATTAAGTTTTAATGTCACTTTAAAATTTTAATCTACAAATATTTTAATAAGAGAAAAAGTAATTCTAATTCAATTATAAAATTATAATTACTTGAGGTTATATTTAAATATATGGATTTAAATTTAAAATTTTAATTTCAAATTTTATATTTCAAATTTATGATTTAAAATTTATAAATTTATAAATTTTTTATTTGGAGAGTATAAAGAAATTTTAAATTTTAAATTTTAAAAAAAATAAATTTTAGATTAAAGATGAATATAGTAGATTTGAAATAATTAGGTAAAAAAAATATTTAAAATATTAAATTTTTAAAGAGTTAAATTTTATTAGATATTTAAATCGAATTTAAATATATTTAATTTTAATGATTCAAATAAAAAATTTGACTCAAATCTAAATTTAAAATCTAAATCAACCAAAAATATATATTTTATTCAATGTAAAGAAAGATTATGCAATTTACTCTGACACCATTTATCTCACAATAAATATTATAATTATAAAATATATAATTATTAAAGATTTTTTCTATTTTGATATTTTTAATTAATTTTTTATTTTAATATCTTTTTATCTTTTTAATTTTTTCATATTTTATATTTTTTAATTATTAGATTTATTTTTAATATATTTTAATGAAAATATTATTATAATATTAAGATAAAATATAATTTGGATTAAAAAATAAAAAAATTAAATTAAAACATATTAAAGAAGGAAATTAAAATATTCATTGTGAGATGGATAAAATATTATTATTTTTTTAATTTAATTAAAAATATATTTATTTCTTAACAAAGAAGCAAGCTCTTTAGTCATTAAGATCTAAGGTAGTTAAAGTTTAATTCCAGCCAGAAATGTCTTTATCAATTTCAATTCCTTTAGACTTTTTTTTTTTTCTTCTTTTAATTAATGTTGGGTTGTCTATTTCCCCATTAAAAAAATTGTTGGGTTGTTTACCATATTTATGTTTAAGGTATACACAATGAAACAAGCAAATTTTAGGTGTGGCATTAATTAGATTAGACTTAGACATTGGGTTCATGAAAATAATTTGTTAAATATTATATTATTTATATTAGTTTTACCATTTGTTAATATCAATTAAAATATATAATCAAAGTATATGATAATTTTTATATCTTAATATGTTAATTAATATTCTTTTTATTTTAAAATAAATATTTAATAAAAAAATTTATTTATTTTAATCTTCTTAATTTATTTATTATTTTAATTCATTAATTATTTTAACTTCTTTTCACATTTTATATCTCTTTATTAATTTCTATATTTTTCAATATATTTTTAATAAAAATATTATTATTAACTTAAGATAAAATACAGTTTAAGTTAAAAAATAAAAAAATTAAATTGAGACATTTCAAAAAATAAATTATAAATTTTATTTTATAACGGATTGAGTAAATTTTTTAATAAAGATTAATTTTTTCTTATAATAAATCTTAACAATTTTTTAATTATTCATTAATTTTAAAAGATAATGATTGTGTTTGAATTTTCTTAAAAATCACATTATTATAAAACATGATTTGAATGTTTAACATTAAAAATAAAAATTATATTTTGATACAATAAAATGTTATTTTGATATTTTAAATTGATTTTTTAAGTTATAATTATTAGCTTATTTCAAAACTCATTTTCACAAAAACTTATTTTAACAATTTACCAATTGAATTATCAATCAAACATCCACAAAATAATTGAATTTATGATCATTCAATTCATTTTTAATGTGACTTTAAAATTTTAATATTATTGAATTAAAATTCATTAATTGAATTTTGTTAATCAACACAAAACAATTTATATGTTTGCTTAATAATTTTAATAATTTTAATTTTAAGTTATTTTTTATTTCTAAATAAATTTTTAAATTTTAACTTGGCATAAAGTCAATATTTCAATTTATAACCTAGATGTGTACATCGATCATGAGATGGATAATGAAAATTTGATTTGTATTTTTCTAATCAGATATTAAAATTTTATTTTATTCAAATCCCTAAAAATTTGATGGTACATTATTTTCATCTCATTATTCATTCACTTTTTAATTCTAAAATATATTAAAATAACATAATTAATATATATTTTTTTTTAGTTTTGATCCTTCTTGTTCTAAAAAAAAATTAAAATTCTTTTTAATTTCTCTTTTTTTTTTTTAACTTTTAAGAGATGATTATGGATTATTTTTAAGCTTATAATCTACTAAAGACGAAGTGATTCATGGCTATAGGTGAATTTGGTCCTTCAAATAAAAAAAAAATAATAATAATTTATAAAAAAATTTCATTTAATTCATTTAAATCTACTTTTTTATATTATTTTAATTATTTTTATCTTATATCACCTTAAATACTTTTACCTTATATGTTTTTATCATTTTTTTTCATATCCATTAATTAATTTTAACTCCCAATTCATATAATGATTATTTAATTTTCAATCAATTTAAAAGAAATATTTAGGTAATAATCCTATTTTGAAAATAAATTTTTAAAAATATAATTTAAAAAAAATATCATATATAACTTAATTTTTTTTTTTAATTTTAAAACGATATTTTGAATTAATCAGTCAAATATTTAAAAAATTCATTCAATATTTTTCAAATTTCAAAATCACATTTCATATTTATTTTAAATAAATATAAATACCCTCAAAATTAATTTTTATAATTTAATAATAAGAATAATAAAAGAATAAAGCGCAAAAGTAAAAAGCTAAAAAATCCAAAAAAACGCAAAGCAAAATAAAAATAAAAAACTTTTCCTTAATTAATTAAAATACAAATCGCACCATAAATTTTCCAATTTCCAGCCAAGCCTTCTCCCTCTCACTCTCTCTCTCTCGATCTGTCCGCCTATTGTGTTTTTCAGAAAACACTTTTCAAAAAACAGATTCCACACACTCTCATATATTTTCGGGTCTTCTCTTTTAATCTGCTTTTGTTTTCATAATTCTACTTTTATTTTTATTTATTTTTTTCTAATAATAATTTGCATACAAAAAATCAGAAACCCATTTGTTCCGAGATGAGCACAGGAGAGCTCCTCAGCATCGAACCTCTAGAGCTCAAATTTCCATGTAAGTCAATTGATCTGTTTTTTTTTTTTTTTTAAGATTTGTTTCGATTTTTATTTCTTTCCCCTTACTCTGATTTTTTTTTTTGTTATTATTTTGCGTTTCTGTATTATTAGTTGAACTGAAGAAGCAGATCTCTTGTTCTCTTCAATTGTCCAATAAAACTGATAGTTATGTCGCTTTCAAGGTATTTTTTTCTTTTCAATTTCTCTGTATTTTTTTTGTTTTTTGTGTTCTGTTTGTTTCCTGGAAAAATGCGGGAAAAGTAGGGAATTAAGGATTCTGAATCTTAGTTTTCCAGAGAATACGAAATAACTATATCGTAAATAGCACAAATGTCATGTTGAAAAATGTAGATTCTGTTACCGTTAAAATGAGAATGCAGATTTGGATTTCCTTGAGTGTTTGGATTATTTAATAATGACTTTTTTTTAGGTTAAAACGACGAATCCAAAGAAATATTGTGTTCGACCAAATGCTGGGATCGTGTTGCCTCGGTCAACATGTGATGTCATAGGTGCTCATTTATAATAATGAATTTTGTGGTTTTTAAAGATTTTGGTAATTTTTTTTTATGGAATTGGTATTTATGGATTTTGTGAATTTTGGTATTTATTCAGTTACAATGCAAGCTCAAAAGGAGGCTCCTGCTGACATGCAATGCAAGGACAAGTTTTTGCTTCAGAGTGTGAAAACACATGATGGTGCATCTGCGAAGGATATTAATGCGGAAATGGTAATTAATTAAGTTTGATGACTTTATTTTGCATGCAAGTTATGAAGGTACAATTTTTTTTTTTGTTGTAATCTCTAATATGTGTTTGGGTTGTCTAGTTCAATAAGGAGGCGGGACATGTGGTTGAAGAGTGCAAATTGAAAGTGCTTTATGTTTCTCCACCTAAACCCCCTTCTCCTGTTCCAGAAGGGTCTGAGGAAGGGTCTTCGCCAAGAGGTTCTGTTTCAGACAATGGGAATACAAATGGCACCGAGTTTTCTAATGTGGGTATTTGAAATGCAAATGTACTTTCTAATAAGCTAACCTTTTTAGTCTAAAGTTATTGATAACATGCTTTTTGTTGATGAATATAGGCTACGAGAGTATTTGCTGAGCGGTTTGAACCTCAAGAAAAATCTTCAGAGGTAAAATTCATCTATATTTTATGCATGGTCAATTTGTATGCCATTGTGGATAGCTTTTCGCAATATATTGTATTGAATTTTTATGATTTTATGCCTATATCCATCTCAGTTATACATTTTTCTTTCTTTTCAATGTCCAGAAATAGCCATCTTTCTTTCCATGGACCAGATTAAACACTGGGTGAATTTAAGTGATAGACTTGACAGTATATACCTATAAGATAATTTGTTTTAACTTATGGTTGTATATAGCAAGAGATGCCTTTCTCTATGTAATTTAGTTGTTGAAGTGGTTTCTTTCACGAAGACAATTCTAGCAATTTGTTGTATGTCATATTTGTCAATTGTCTTGACTGGCCCATGAGAAAACTTTATTTTGTTTAAATGAAAAGAGATGATCTGTGAATTCTTCTGAACAAAGTTTGAGTTTACCACTTACTTTTTTAATGTTTTCAATTTTTTTGCTTTTCATATAGTAGTAAAGGAGATCCTGGCATGTTTATCTAGAGGATCTTCTTCTAATATGGAATTTTTTTGTGTTGTGTCATTAAGAAAAGTTATAAATCTAATATTTAATGCTTCAACACCCTGTTACTTTCCTGCCTCCCAAATGTTGAGATAGACTAGATTACATAAGTTAAAATAATGCAAACACCAGTAAGCCTCTTTCTACCTTTGACCTTTGATTACTGCTTTTTATAACAATTTCTTCCAAGTATTTAACTATCCTCACTACCAACTATGAAAATACTTGTTGAACCTTTCTTAAAATGATTGTAGTTGTGCAATTAGGACAAGCCATTATTGCATATTTGACCAAGCTATGTTTGTACGGTGCTATTTCTGGTTAAAGTAACTTTTTTGACCCCTAGGCTATGAGATTTGCGATGGTAGGCTTCTATTTGAGTTAATTGCCAAATGTGTGAGTGCAAGATGACCTTATCTTAGTAATTGCATCTGTTGGGTGTGGCTTAATTGATAGAGAACTAAAACTGGACTTGATGCCCATTGCTGTTCTTAAAAGTGTATTGGCATACTTGTTTTCAAGGTGTAGAGTTGTAATTAATTGTGATATTCAAAGGGGAAAAGTGAAGTGAGAATTATTTGCATTTATTAGGTGTTAAGATCCTCACATTCAGGGGTTGTAAAAATAAAGACCAGAAGATCCCAAGTTCTGTAAGATTATTTAAGAATTCTAATGAAGCCTGTGAAGGGCATCTGGCAATTTCCATACTGAATTGACGAAAACAGTATGGCAAGGAAAAAACTGCCATGCCTATTACCTTAAGAATTGGGAGGATGGTAAGATTGTGGTTCCATCCTACTTGATGATGTGACTGTGGTGCGTTTAGAAAGGAAACAAAAAGGAACTGATAAAGGCAGTGCAAATCTGGATATTGCCATATTAGCATAGGCACGATAGTTTGTGTTATGGGGATGTCAACTTATATGATATTAACTGATGAATATGAATTCATATTGCCTACAAAAGTGGTGGCAAACGAGCCTTTGTAGAATTGACTACTAATATTGGTAGGAGAAAAGGGGTGAAGTGTTAAGGTTAATTATTTGGTGTGTTCCTACTACTTTATTTGTTTTACAATTTGGTTGGGCTGTCTTATGTAGATGCAATATTCAAGTTTAAATGCTCTTGCCAAATCTATAGCCTTATGTGCAATATGCTCTAAGACGATTTTGTTTCTACAAATGATAATGTATTTCCTTATTTGCTGTAAATTGAAACTTCGTGTGGTCCTCCAACTATATGTATATCCTTTTATTATTCATTTACTCTGGTCGCTGTATTTATTTCCACGCTAAGATGTCCTATGATCAGGGATGAAGCTAGAAAATTAATTTTGAGTGGGTCGAAAAAAAAAATTTCTATATAAAAAATTGGTTTAAATGAGCCGAAAAAATTTTCCTTTGTAAAAAGTTGAGTTTGAGTGTGCCAGATGAAAATTTTTCTACAAGTTAATGGTTTTTTTTTGTTTCTTGCTGGGATGCCCTGGCCCACCTGGGCTTCCATATACCTTTATCCCTACCTATGATCGTGTCAAGATAGATTCTAAAATGTCTAGTTGGTTTAGTATTGCACTACATCTTCATTATATGTGACCGTTCTATATAGACAATCTATTCTTTGTAACCTTTACATAGTAGATTCACTGTTGACATTGTAATGATATCCTTTAAAGAAAGGGAAAATGAGGGTCAGATGTCAATCTGGTTATGACTGCAGCTATTGACTGTTTTCTTCTTTCTATAATTGTGAATGATAACAAATGTCCCAGTGACATTTTCTATCCTTCAAAAAAAGAAAAAATAGGGTCAAATGTCAATCTGGCTATGACTGCAGGTATTGACTGTTTTCTTCTTTCTATAATCATGAACGGTAGGAAATGTCCCATCAGCATTTTCTCTTGCTTCTGCAATGGAAAGTCTCGGTCAGAATTAGCTATGCTGTACTTTTTGGCAAATTCTGATGACTTTTGTAGAGAAATACTAGACATTTGTTCCTTTTCATAGATGCAATATGCATACTGCATAGTAGTATGAATCCCTACCTTTCTTCTCTCTGCTGTAGTTTTAGAGTCTTTTGGAATATTGCTCAAAATTCAATATTTTAAGTCTGCATTTTAAAGCCAGGTACAAAGTAAACATAAATGTAGTTGTCTTATTCATATCTTATCTCTCTTTTTGTTCTGACACACACTTTCTATATAATTTGACTTGCGTCGATGAGCTATAAGTTGGAATTTCATTTGTAATTCTTTTTTTATGGGAATTATATGCCTTGGTCATGCATATCATGTTATTACTGCTGATAATAATTGGTATAATTGCAGGCAAAAACTCTTATTTCAAAGCTGACTGAGGAAAAAAATAATGCAATTCAACAAAATACCCGGCTTCGTCAGGAATTAGTAAGTCATTAATGCATGACTTTATTTGTAATTATTGTTTATATATTCTCTTAAGACCTTGCATATAAATTTTGACCTCACCTGAATTCAGGATGTGGCTTGATTTGTCTTTCTTGCTTTCATAACGCATGCTCTCTTTTTTTTTTTTTTTTTCTTTTCCTTGTTCATTAGTTATTTATATTTGTTAAATTTCTTGTCAGTCACATCAGAAACACTATGGGTCTGTCCGGGAAGCCTGGAATTGGAGATGGAAATGGAATTGAATGGCTCAATTCTAATTCTAGTGTTTGATAGCGCTAATTGAATTAGAATTCTAACCACAATTTTATGGAATTATAATACAACTAGAAAAACAATTCCACAATTTCAATCTCAACCTATAAGAATTACAAGTTTACAATCGCCATTACAATCCTCACTACTGCCATCGCCACCACCCCGACCCCCATTGTCACCGGCGCCGGCGGTTCGCCATCGCCGGTGTCGACATTCCACCATTGTTACTGCCAGCCGGCAGTTTACCGCCACCACCACTGCAACCACCTCCACTGGCACCGGCGGTCCACCACCACTACTAACAGACCGCCAGCATCTACCACCACCCCACCGTCACCATCACCGTCACCGGTGGCAGTCTTGCACCACCCCAATCACCACCGGCGGCGTTATACTGTCACCACCAATTTTTATTCAATTTCAATTCCAATTTTAATTCTTTATGTAATACAAAAGTTGAAATTATAATTTTAATACAATTCTAATTCTAAATAATTGTAATTGGAATTGAAAATTTCAATTCTAAATCTAAATCCTTGTTCTTGAACAGCTTTAAGTGAATTGGGGAAAACATGTGAAATGTGATCTAGTCATTGAGAATGATGTGACAAATCTGATAGCCAATAGGTAAACCTTGGTAATTACATGTTGGATTCATTAGCTGTGATACTTGGGAATAGTTGGTGTTTTCAGAAGAGCACTGAGGCTGCTGAATCTCAGGATGCATTGGTTGTACTTTCCTGTAGTCTCCAAAATATTAATGAACTTAAGATATAAGAGGAGACAAACAGGAAAATAAACTAAAAAAAAGCTTGAAATAAGGTAGATTGTAGGAGGTCCAAATCAAAGCACTAGCACTAGAGCCAGATTATTTCCTCTTGTATAATTTTGGGTAGATTGTTGCCACTTGTATATCATATCAACATTAATACTCATTATCCAATAGACTCTCTGATGTATTTGTTATTTTTCTAGCTTTCATTTTTAATGTATTTGAATACCCAATATAAACAGAATTAAGGAACACAGTCAGATATGGGATGGAACTGATATGTGTTTCTCAGATTTCTAGGAAAAGAGGAACTTGTCTTGTTGATTTCTAAATTTATAATTATCCAATGATAAGGTATCTGTTATTTTGGGTTGGGCTCAGTGTTGTCCGTTAAGGTGGTTGAAGAGGGAAGTTTCTTAGTTTTTCAATTCATTTGTTAAATGATTTATGATTTAGCAGACTTATAATTAAGAGAATATGATTTTATGTATTCTTTGAAACTTAGTTATGCACTCTCTTTTCTCCTACTCATCTGGAAAACTTATTATCCCTTCAATGACTCTTTTCTTACCTGGCTTGTGTTATTAAGTCATAGTTAAGGTGTCATAATGCACATGGCAAAGAAAAGAAAAGAAAAGAAAGTTAAACCTGGACTAAATGGTATTTTTTGGCACATGGCTTTAGTGGAACCTTGTTGATATCTAAATCAATCTAATATCAAGCAATTAAAAATAAAAGCACACACGTTGTGCATTTATGCTTCCTTGTACTTCAGAGGAATATTACTTTTTTGCATTTTGGCATTGTTTCCACAATTTCCACTTGTTCCTGCATTCATTTGCTTCTTTTCTATGATTCCTGCCCCTAGCTTATCTTTATCAACTCCTCTTGTCCTTAATGTTTTATTATTATGGTTATTATTTTGTTTATATTGAATTTAAGTTTGTCCAACTGTAGCTTATTTAGGTAAAGGTTGATGAATCTGTTTTACTATGGAACTGTTCCTTGCTTAATGCTCTCTGCATATTAAAAAAAATGCATGTGTACAGTAAAATTAGAAGCTGGAAGTCTTTGTTTTGACAAATATTTCTGTGGTTTGATGTACTTGCCTTGCATTCTTATGATTTTTTTAATGGGGATTGCTTACTTTATGAGATTATTACATGCAGGAACTCCTGAAGCGTGAGAGTAACAAAAATCGTGCTGGTGTCTCAATTATGTTTGTAATCTTTGTTGGTTTGCTTGGCATAATTTTGGGATATCTCATGAAGAAATCATAAGCAACTATCCTCTATTGAGCCTTGACCATAATTTTCCTTGTATCCTTTCCGTCACCAATCAAAGAATGATGATGAAAGGAAAAACAACTGATAAGCAAAGCGTGGTGCATTTTCTTAGTTAGCTTTATGGACTTAGAAAAACTTGTTTAGGTCAGGTGATATGTTTGTAGTCGATGAAGAGCATTTCAATGACTCCGTGCTTTTATTGACATGCATTCTTTTTGTAACTTGAGATAATTTTTTTTCTTTTTCTTTTTTCTTCAGTTTCTTCACCTTGAGATTCTGATATTGGTGATACCTAAAGACCTAATAATTAAACTTCTCCACTGTGCTGAGTTTTTTTTTAGATAATACTTTCATGTCTTTATCTACTCTGTTGCACATCTTTGATCAAGTAGCTTTCCAAATGCCAATGCCTGATGTAACAGCACGATCATGTGTCTGGGAATTTCATATGTTGAATCTTTGTTTCTTCTTGTAGCTTTTGCAAAGTGTGATTTACAGGACGGGCAAACCATCAAGTAGATGGTTACAGCCTACAGTGAACTGGTTTAACAGTTTGGATGATTCCCTGAAAATTATAACTAATGCTGCAATTCACAGGATTTGAGGGTTCTTACTTCCTATAATAACATGTCCATCTTTTTGGAATAATTAATTATGTGCTGTTATTCTCAAAAATGAATTTGACATAATAAGATAATTTATATATAAATGATGCAATTTTAATTATTATTCAATTTCATAAAATTAAATTTATGGTGTGAAATGACATTTCTATTCATATTGATTAAAATTAAATTTTTATTTAAAAATGAATCTTGAAATATTTTGTATCAGAAAATTGATATTATATAGAATTTAAAGTTTTTATATTTTTTAAATGAGAAGTTTCTATAATTTTGAAAATAATATAAAAGCTGAAATTAAAATATTTTATAACTCTCTTCAAAAGTCTTATATATAATTGGAGAAAAAAATTATGTAAATTTAATTTATTATGTTAAATTATAAATAAATTAATATTAATAAGATATTTTACATAATTATATATGAGATGAATATAATAATTAATTAGTATGTATTATAATCAATATATTATTATATTAAATAATTATTGATTAATTTATAATTAAATTTAAATGAATTAAATTTATCTAAATAATTTGTCATATAATTATTATTGGAATAATTGATTATTTTATAAAGAGTATTTAGATTTACTTAAAATAGATATAAAATATTTTTTTGAAATTTAAAAAATATTAAATAATTTTTTAAATATTTAATATATTAATTTAAAATGTCATTTTAAAATTTTAAAATAAAAAAAAATTAAATTAGATGTATGAATATTTTTTAAAATAATATTTTTAAAATTTTATTTTCAAAATGAGTTTTTCTCTTATAATTGATATTCATTTTGGTTCGCTTTTTTGAAATAAATTCCAGAACCGAACTCACAGCTCTGGAACTTTCTGTCCTCTTCTACACCCTTCTTAACAACCCAAACTTGGACTCCTTAAATCCAACATGAAATCACAATCAAACATAGATTTCAATTCCAAAACATCACTAAGAAAATGGCATCGGCGATTTCTCTAAGGAGAGCCACTACGTCTCCTCTGTTCTCAAAGCTCTTCTATCCATTTGTACGCTCTCCCTCCTTGGCTCCCTCTGTTTCTCGCTCCTTCAATACCGAAACCCAGGTCACCAATTTCGGAGGTGATGATCGTGGTACAATTGACGTAGATCGCCGCTCCTCCAATCGTAGCATCTCTCGCCGCCGCGACATTTCTCCCAGTTTCTTCTCAGGCAGTTGTTATACTTACTTCATTCCTTAAAATTTAAATTTATAAACCTCTGTTTATTCGAATTCAAATTCTGATTTCTGTTTTTTTTTTTTTTTAATTTATAATTAACAGATGTAATCGACCCATTTTCGCCAACAAGAAGTCTAAGTCAGGTCTTCAATCTAATGGATCAATTAATGGACTTTCCATTCATGGGAACACCACGCAGCGTAGGAGCTGGTGGTGGTGCAAGGCTAGGATGGGATGTGAAAGAGGACAATAAGGCTGTGTATTTGCGATTCGATATGCCAGGGCTTAGCAAAGAGGATGTGGAAGTGTGTGTGGAGCAGAACAGTTTGATTATAAAAGGGAAAGGACCCAAAGAAAATGAAGAAGAAGAAAGTGGAAGAAGGTACTCTGGCAGACTGGATTTGCCTCCAAATCTTTACAAGCTTGATGAAATTAAAGCTGAAATGAAAAATGGTGTTTTAAAAGTAGTTGTACCTAAGGCGAAGGAGGAAGAGAGAAGGGGCGTCCATGAAGTTAAGATCGAGTAAATTTTTTTTTGAGTTTTTATGTAATAATAGCTGAAAATAATTTTGTGTATTGGTCTGTTTTGATAGTGAGCTTGGTTTTGTTAATTAATGAATAAAGTTTGTTTCAGTTAAATATAAAAATGGAAAAATGCAAATCTTAACACTATTTTATGTTCGATTATGATTTTGTAGGCAATGTTGTTTTTAAAGGTGACATCTTGAATTTTATTAAAGCAGTGAAAGGATTGACCTTTCACAGTAATATGAGTGTATTTTGCTTGATATTTCTCTCGTTTGATGATGTAATTCATAAATTATTTTTTTAATGTAATTGGCTAGTTCATTATATGGTTTCAAAGACCTTAGATTTATGCTTTTCTTGTAATTTTTATAAGCAGGTTTCACTAATTACACATAAATAAATTTATTTAACATTTTGGTCCAAAAATATATTTATTAACAAAATATTAGAAACTAACAAATTATAATATTATAATTTATTAACTAAAATTACTAATTTATCAAGTTTATGTAATTTTAATTTAAATGTTTTTATAATTTTGATTAATATTGACATAAATGTTTAATTTTTTATTGTAATTTATAATTTGTATTATTTCAAATATTAAAAATGTAAGATAAAAAAGAAAGATTATTATTTTAAATAAATTTATTATAGATTAAAATTAATGAACATTTAAAAATGGATTTTTTTTTACAAATAATAAAATTAATTAATTTTTTTTTTTTTAAATATGACATTATGCTGCAGTAAAATACCAAATCTAGTGTTGTACGGCAGCACAACACCAAAATGATGTGAAAAATAGTGCTCCATTGGAAGACCATTTGAGCGCTCCATTGAAGATGACCTTAGTAAAAAATGACCAGCGACAATGCAAATTAAGCTACCGAGAGGAGCCTTGAGAGCAATGTGCTAAGAGAAGGAAAAGGGACGAAGATTGTTTGATTATGACTTTAATTCTTAGTTTTAACCTAATGATTAATCTCACTAAAATATTAGTATCATTAATTGGATAAGATATATTTACCTCATTCTCTATATCAAATTTATTTTACTCATTCCATTCAGCCCGAAATTTTATTACTCAAGGAATTTAGATTTTTTTAAATTATTTTATATAATTAAATTGTATTAAGAATCGTGACATTAATAATTAATAATAAAAAAAAATAATTTTTATATGAGATACTATTCATATTTTGTATGAATCACGTAATTAATTTATAAAATTTTTTAGAATAAATCACTTGTCATATAAGTTAGATTTAGAAAGTATTTAATTAATTAATTAAATATTTTTAATTATAAATTATTAATATATATTTCATCAATTAAAAAAAAAAATTATATGATTGATCAATAAAAATATTCTGATTATAATTAAATTTTTCTATAATCTAAAAATTTTAATAACGAGTCTATCAAACACAAATTACATATTTAGTAACTACTGTACTAAACGCCTTCCTATTTTGAAGGTCGTGTTTTTACATTTACTCGTTTAGTCGTTTAAATATAAAAACCCAATCGTATCCTCATTTAATTTAACGGCTGTAGATCAAGTACAATCCATCCAGTTGTAAATTGTAAGGTGTACACTTCAGCGGTCGTGTCTTAACTCAATGCTTTGCGGCTCATTTTTTTTACTCTCTTTTCTATATGCTGCTTCGCTGACCGTTCACTTCACTAGGTAGGCAGTTATATGAATTGAATGGGTTTGTTGTGTATTTTTACTTAGTAATTTTTTATGTGTTTAATTTTAGGTATTTAAAAATTTTTATAAAAATTTTTAAAAATTATAATTTAATAGTGTTTCATATAATGAATCCAATTCTATATTTTTTATACTAAAAAAAAATTAAATGGACAGCTAAAAATATATTATAAATACATTAAATCTAGGGCGTTAAATATAATACATAAAATTTATAATATATTTTTTTCTATCCATTTGATTTTTATTTAGCATAAAAAATATATCATTGGATTCATTATACGAAACACTATCAAATTACATTTTTTATAAATTTTTATAAAAAAATTTAGGTACCTAAAATTGGATACATGAGGAGCTGTTGTGTAAAAATACACAGCAATCCCCCTCAACCCCAGGTATATAGGGATTACATTTATTAGATTTAATTTATTTAAAGAATTAATATTAAATAAAATTAATGTTTTTAAAAATTAATTATACCCTGTTTTCAAAATTATGTTAAAACACTCCTGCATTTTACTTCCGTTCAAATTTAAAGTCATTCCATCAAAAAATCTATTAGTTTATTGTAAGAAATTCAAAATACCCTCCATTTTTATTTTTATTTTTTATCCATACCACTCCACTTCTTTCGATTTCAAAATTGAAAAATTAGATAAAAAAAATAATATTTTTTTCCTTTTGTCCACAAAGACATCAATCATGACATTAACCATATGAAATTATCAAAAATTTAAAATTAAAAAACGAGAAAACACAACTCTCAAAATTTGATTTGCAAGATATTAACATAAAAAATCACATAAAAATTTCAGCAAAACTTAATAAAATTTCAAGCCTATAATGCCAAACAAACATATTAGTCATGAGGAAGAGAGCTAAGAAGATGGGGAGTCAGACACCCTTTATGAAATTACATAATAATTAACAAGAAATTAAACAACTATCTACATATAATTGAAACTAAACCCAAAAGGAATGATAATTTTAATATATATGTATTCATGGGAGAGTTGAGATTGATCGAAGAAAAGTTGATAAAAGAGATTGGCGGCGCTCCAATTTTTCCCGTCGAAGGAGGACAGATGCGAACTTGACCTGATTGCCTTATCAAATGTCAATCACAATGCTCTGAGAGGGTTTGCAGAAATTGTATGAATAATTGATCTCGATAATAAAAAAAAAAAGTAATATTAGCAACTAAAATCATCTGTATGGGCTGGAAGACAATAACAATTATAGGACCCTCTTTATGAATACACCATGCTTGAAAAGAAATACAATTTCAAAAGCCAAAATTTCCTTTGGAAAAACACCACCACCACCACCTATCATCATACTTAAACAGCTCATTCTTCTGTGTGCGCGCCACTGGCGTATTTACAGTAGTCAATGCTGAAGATAAATTGGATTGCAAATTTACCAGGGAGCCTTGATTAGGTGGAAAAAGAGAGAAAGGGAGATATGAAGGTGAACAAGTTTGGAAGAAAAAGAGAGAGAAAGGGATTTTGATTGAATAAAAGAGAAAGTGTTTGATTTTTTTCGAAATTTATGTTATGCTTGACAAAATTTGTTTGGTTGATGGGAAAAATACAAAACAATAAAAGAATTCTGATTTATGTTGTTGTGGATTCAGTGGTAATAGGTGAATTTTTAGGTGGTGATTTATGTTGATGGAGTGAGGAGGAGATGGTGATGGTGAAGGAGGAGAGAGAGAGAAAGAAGAAAGAAGAAAGAAGAAAGAAGAAAGAAGATTGAAATGGGATAGGTAAATAAGGGGTGTTTTTGATATTTAAATAAATATTTTAATTAAAAAGTTGATTTTTGGAAAAATGAAAAAAATTGAATGGAATGATCTAATTGTCTAACGGAAATAAAATGCAGGAATATTTTAGTATAATTTTAAAAATAAAGAAATGAATTAATATAATATAAAAAAAATACAGGAGTGTCAATGTAATTAACTTTATTTTTAATTTAAAAAATTTTCAAATTAAATCAAACAACTATTATAATTAAATGATTGATTTAATTTCGATATAAATATTTTATATTTATCGATTTTAAATCAATTTTTTTTTATAAATTATTATTATTTTATTATAAATTAAAAAATATCAATAAAATATCTATAATAAAAAAATTTTAAAAATAATTTAATATTATGCAAACTAAAATTTATATATTTTATTAATTAATACACTCAAAATTTATATTTTTTAAAAATTAATCTTTTTTGTTTATGTTTTAGTTAATTTTCATGAAATGTTATCTTTAAAATTTTAAATTAACATTAAATTAAAAATACGTATTTATATATAAAATTAAATTAAAGATATTTAATTATAATAATAATAATATATATATATAATTTTGATTTGATTGAAAAAATATTTAAACAGTAAATTAAACCGAAGTTTTGATTTAAGCTCAGCATCGTCAGGTTTTTTTCCCCTTTTTTCCGCTGCCAATCAGTAATATTTACAACAGTAAAAATGAAATTTATTGTTCCTTTTTCTGTATTTTTTTAAATTTCCCTTTATTTTTTTATTTATAAGTCATTTCCCTCACTAAGAAAAGGTTAGTTCTCTCTCCAAACTGATTCCTCTATGGCGCTTTCAAAACCTAACATCCCCACTGCCTCAAAGCTCCTCTCGCTTCTCCGGTCGAGCCAGAGCCACCGCCACGGTGTGGCTTCGCTCTGCACCACTACTGATCCTGTCAGAAATTCTAACAATGACGACTTAGTTAAGCCCTCTTCTGATGCTCGAGTCGATAGTGTCTGGAAGAAAGTTCAAGCAGCATTCGCAGAGTTAGAGAGATTATTAGACGATCCAAATCTTGCTAATAAAATCATGGAATCAGGTAGGTAACTCTTATCAGAGTTTCTAATTAAGCTCTTAATTAGTACTCATTTTGCTTTGCAAATTGTTAGATTTAGTTTAGAAATTCTGAAATAATTTCAATGTCACTGATCTTTCCCCTCTCCCAATTATTAGATGTTATGAGAATGAACAAGGCCTTTACCCATTTGTACTGGCAACCTTTTCAAGAAACAGGGTATTGGTTAAACTATGAACAAACTGAAGATGAAAGCAATTGTTATTTAAGAATTGACATACCAGGGATTGGAAAGGAAGGATTGAAGTTATGGATGGAGAAGAATGAATTAAATTTGAAAGGAGAAGAAACAGAGGCGGATCTTGAATTTACTCACAAGAATAATAGTACGAGGACATATGCTTGTACAATTCAATTTGATGCAGATAGCTATGATACTCAAAAAATAAAGGCAAATCTTAGAAATGGGATTCTTAGGATTGTAATTCCCAAAAAACAGTAATGTAATTTCAGCTTATTTTGATGCTAATTTGGGTAGGAATTTTTTAGGGAAAAATGTCTAGCAGTGAATCACATACTTGGTTTTGTTGGAAACTATAACCGTATCACATCCTTGCTTAAAATGATGGAGATATATAATATACTACAATACAATTTATGATGGAGATATATATAATTTATGGTTTATAAGTAAATCAATTGTATATTAGAATAATATAAAAAAATATTTAGATAGAAATTCTATTTTGAAAACAGAATTTAGGAAATATTATTTTAAAAAAAAATTATTATATATAGTTAAATTTTTTTATTTTTAAATTTTAAAATAATATTTTAAATTAATTATTTAAACACTCAAAAAAATTATTTATTATTTTTTAAATTTTAAAATAACATTTCATATTTATTTTAAATAAATTCAAATACTCTCAAAATATAATTACACGTACTATTTAAGTTAATTTTATATATCTAAAATAAAATAAAATACAACAGAACTAAACTAATCAATTATTTTCTAATACAATAATGAATTGGAAACAATCAATAATAAAACTAACAAAATGATATAATGAATTGGATACAAATACAATCAATAATAAAATGATATATATTAGTATAGGAAAACCAAATAATATAATAAAAAATTATATAAATTATGAAGTAAATTAGTATACAAATTAATTTATAATTTTAACCTAATTTTTTAGTTAGATATGATAGATTTAATTGCAAAATGTTAACTAATAATTATAATTTAATAGATAATTATTATAAATATTTGATAAAATTATTAGAAATGATTTATATGTAAAATAATTATTAATATAAATAAAATATTTATTTTTTATTTAAATATTAATTTTTAAAAATAATTTAATATTTAATTAAATAAATAAGAATTATAATAAAAAAAATTAAATTAGAGTTTTTATAACAATAATTATATTTAAAAGTTGTCAGAACACTCATTTACATTTAATTGTATAACGTGGACAATTTTGGCAGGGAGCTGATTAACTAAGCAGTCGCTAATCAAGAACCAACACGTATCACCATCCCCCTGCCCTCAAAAGTTGTCTGTAAAGCAAAACCTTGGAAGAACCCTACTGTGTTTGTTTCTTGGCAAACTCTCGAAACACAACCATGGCACTCTCTCGAGTTGCTTCAAAACTCGTATCCAAGACTCTCCATGGATATATCATCTCGACTCGCTCTTTGTTCTGGACCAGCAAGCAAGTTGACTCGGACAAATCCATCAGCGATCGAATAGAAAGTACTCTGGAGAAAATTGAACAAGCAGCCCTTGAGATGAGGAAACTGCACAAAGATCATAAGCAACTCAAAGATTCAGGTATATCACTAACCAATTCACATTTGGGTTTTTTTTTTTTTTCTCTTTTTCAAATTTTCTGGAAACCTATTTGCTAGATGTTGTCGATATTAACGAGCTGTCCAAGATGCAAGACTGGTATTTTCAAGAGAAAAGAGAAAGGAAAGGATGTGAATTTCCGTTTGAAGATGAAGAAAATCGTTATTTCAAAATTGACATGCCTGGGATTGGAAAGAAAGGATTGAGGGTGTGGCTAAAAGATGATGAATTACATATTAGGGGTGAAGAATTATGGAACGGTACAGAGTCTAACCATGAAAATGGTTTAAGGATATTCTCTGGTAGTTTCTGTTTGGATTCCAGTTTCTATCAGAGTGACAAAATTAGGGTTCAAATCAAGAATGGGGTGCTTCGGATTGTAATTCCAAAAATGAAAAATGAAAATTGAGAGTACATGGTGGTTTAATTTTATTTAATTGTTGTCAGTATTCGATTGGGTAGTTGTCTCTATTTTCACTGATGTGTTCTAAATTAATTAATTAATTAATTAACTCCTGATTTGAGTTATAATTTATGGGTTTATTTAATTAAATTTGCCTAATAATGTCTATAATCCAATGGGTAAATAGAACATTTTAAAAAATTTAACTGGACTAAAAACAAAGTGAAAAAACTGAAGGAACATCTTGGCCATCAAGAAAGCCAAAAAAATCTTCAGTGGACAGAAAAGAGAGATACTGCAGGGGACAGCAGGTGTTGCAGGTTATAGACTTGCAGCTCTGAAAAGCCTAAAGAAACAATCTCATTGGAAATTAGCGATGGAATGGATATTAAATTTGATTATTATTTTTTCTCACAAGATTTAGAAAACAACATTTTTTTTTTTGTTATCGTTATTATTTAATCGGCCTTATAATTGCTTATAAAGTATGGGTAGGTTTGGGATAAAAAATTAAAATTTAAATATAGAAATTTAATTTTAATTTTAATTTTTTAAAATTAAAATTATATTGAAATTTTAATTTTAACTGTTTGCGTTATATAAAAAAATTAAATTTAAATTTAAATTAAATAAAAAATTGATAACAAAAAAAATAACGATTGAATTGGAAGTAGTGATGGATTGTCGATAATGACAATAAGAGTGATGGTAGTAGATAGCTTACGTTGACAGTCTAGAGAACTATCATTGTCAGCGATGACGGTTCGACAAACTTTTATTATTGAAGGTGGCGAACCACCATCATCGATAATAATGTTGGAGATAGTGGTGACCGTGATGTTGGAGGTAACGGTGGCGATAAAAAAAATGATGATAGTAATGATTATAAAATTATAATTCTTATGAGTTAATGAAATTATAGAATTATTTTTTTAATTATATTATAATTTTATAAAATTATAAATAAAATTTTAATTCTTATTTTAGATAGCTGTCAAATATTAAAATTAAAATTTTTAATTTTAATTTTAATTTCAACTCTAATTTCAGACTGTCATAACAAATTATAATACTAATCAAAGCTTCCATAGTGTATCTAAGCCCAAAAAATAAAAGATCTGTCTTTGTTTATCATTTTAACTCACCTTATTCATTTATAAATTTATAATGGATTGTTGATTTTGGATGTAGTCAAAGGAAGTATTCTGCTGAAATACAAGTTTTTGCAAATACTTGTATTACTCGCAACATGAAGGCTGAAATAGAGAATGAGATTCTTAGAATTGTGATTCCCAAAATCAAGAATTAATCTGTGGATTCAAATGGTTTAGGTTCTAGTTAATATTTGATCACTAAACTTAGTTTTGCATATTTAATGATGTTTTTTCTTCACAAATAGGCAATGCAGGGGCACATTTAGGGGAGAGATGAAAGCCATGGATGGAATCCACTTTCAATATTATATCCTTATACAACTTAAGTAAGTTTTTAATTATTCATTCTAAATTTTTAATTGTTCCTCTAAATTTAAATGCTGAAATTATTTAATTAGTTCTTGTTTTATAAATATGAAATATTAATAAAAATTTTATTTAATTAAAAATGTATTTTTATAAAAAATATAATTAGTTATTTTTTAAAAAACTAAAATTATTAGAATAAATTAACTTCTATTCTTTTACTAATTTTGAGTTTTTAAATAAAATTTTATGGTTCCGCTTTAGACACCATGAGAAATTAATTTTGAACTTGTATCTCTACTATGTGCTTAAATCAAGTCGTCAGAGATTTACTTAAATTAAATCATTTTTGTTCCTTTTTTTTTCTTTTCTGTTTTTGATTTAGATAGAAATAACATGTGACTTAAATTTTAGAATTTGTTCAAATTAAAAATAAATAAATAAATCTATATTCGGGTTAAGATTTCAAAAGGGCCTAATGATTCAAATTTTGCTAAGATTGGGCCATTTTGGAGAAAAATGATTCTGACCCAATCCACCTTGTTATTGTTTCCTGAGTCAAGTTTTGAATCATCTTTTAACAATTTGTCAGAGAAAAGGTCAATATATATATATATATATTCAATTTTTAAAATTTTCACTAATAAGTCATTAGAAAATTTTTGAGTAAGTTAAACATCTGATTTTATAAATTTAGGGTAAAAAGCCTGAAAGCCAACATAATTAATATTTTCGTCTATTTATTAGGGTGAATTTGCTAACAACGTAGTAGCCATAAACCATAATTAGGAACATAGTGATTTCATAGGAGTCATGTGCCGATAGTTGGTTCAGATTTTAGTTAGTCTATCTTGGTAAATATTGCAATTTTGATGATTGTGCAGTTAGCTGGGCTGCAAAGCCCTTTGTTATGGGCTCAGAAATGGCCTGCCTTGGATTAATAAGCCTCTATTGAATAACTTATTTGACAATTCTACAATTTCATTCAACAGGATTTATTTTTCCTATTTTTTTTTAAGTATTGAATCAAAACATGCACTTACCGCTACGTTACGACTACGTATGCATTAAAGGACAGGTTTGATAATTAATATCCTCTACATGTTCAAAAATTAATAGATGCAAAGTAGAATTATGTAAGTGATGCAACTGACACCCAGGAATGTGGCAGCTACTAAATATCAACAATCAATATCAACAATCAACATTAAATAATTTGGGTTTTATGAGGAATTAATCTTGAAGAAAGATACTTCATCTCTAGTAGAATTGGTACTAGTAAGGCATATGATCAAGGAACAGTTAGATGTTAGTTGTGGATTATAAATTATTAATGCTATTGATGATTGCTTAATTTAGATGTGATCCATTCATAATGCTGACTTTTCTACTATTTTGTGGCGTAGAATCTTTTCATCAGGATGTTGAATTGCACTTGATGAGATCACACGGTTCCTTTGCTTGATTACCTGTTTAATTTTTGCTAATTCTGGTATCCCAGTAAAAATTCTCCCAATATTTATTTGTCCTGTTTTCACTTTTTTTTTCTAAGAGTTGATACGTTCAATTGGTTAAAAGTCATTATCATTTATGATTACATGAGCTTGCATCATCAGTGGTTTTCGTAGTGGTTCCTCTTTATTCTTGTGGCAGTGCTTTTTTAACCTGATAGTGGCTATTTTAGTTGAAAACGATTTGCAGAAGTTTATGGGAAGCATGTTAAAACCGTCCAGTGAGCATGCATCACTTTCCGTGTGCGTGTGTGTGTTGGGGGGAGTGTGTGTGAGAGAGAAAAAGAGTTAGAGGTGTCTTAAATGGCTAATCATCAACCGAAAGTATTTCAAATTTTCTAATGACACAAAGTCTGTCATTTTTTAGTCTCGGCCAGAAGAAAAGGCCTTTTCTTATCAAATCCCCAAACCGAAAGAGTAGTGATATGGAAGTCTCTCTTTCATTTTTCTGCAACAGGACCGGAAGATTACGTACCAATCATAGATGTGAACTGTATACCAAGTGGATATATCTTTTTGGGTCCTTTCTTTATCTGCATACCCATTAAATGGATTGTGTCGTTTTTACAAACATATACATGCACATGGGGACTCTCTGCATTTACAATTAATATATGATACAATTGGGATGAGAGGGAATGTTTGATCTGTCATTCTCTTAGGACTTTAAACCTTCTTGGAAAAATTATGAATTTAGGATTATCAGATGCTATTTACCTCGCATCCATTAATTTTCATAGCTGGATTTACACAAATTATATATTTGCTTACGAGGAAAGGACTAGCTTTGGTCATGCAAACTCGCAGTTGATTCTAATGAATTAATATTTACTTGGTTACAACATTTTGTGTTGCATGCATTAATGATTTTTTTTTTATGTACTTTTTTCCATGTCTTGCAACAACAGTATATATTTAAGAAAATGAGACTTTAGATGCTTAAAATTCATAGCCAAAGATTTTGGTCATAATCTGTGGATGAGATTATGTGAGCTGGTTTCACTTTTAATTTATTTTGCATGCAATTGTGGTGTTGACTAGAGTAATAATAGAGGACAAACCGGTCTTATTTTGGTGTCTTTTGAAGAGAAAAACAGAGGACAATATGAAAGGGACTTTCATTATCAATGCTTGGTTGACCATTAATAAAATCACATATATACAACTGCAAAGACGAGATGAGAAAACAAAAGAAGAGGATTGGGGATAAAAAGATTAGAAAACCCCTGATTTGGAAGCCATTGAAGTTGTCCAAGTAAGATTTTTGTGGAACCAAAACTCCACTAAGTTGTATGGTCCAAAGAAAAAGATAACAGGACCAGTATGGCTATGAAAATGATGCAAGTGAGGCTGGGAGAGACAAGGATGTTTTGGGTCCTACCTTTCAATATCCTTTGAGATGCATTAGTGCTTACTTTTGAGTTTTCATGTAAAAGAAAAATCAAGGTAAGCGTTTTTTATACGCATACCAGGACAATAAAAGAGAGAGAGAGAGAGAGAGGAAAAAAAATAATGGAGGTAAACTTGAGAAGATTGGATGGGAGAAGATATAGTGGCAAAGCATCTATAAAAGACAGAAGCAAAATGTTGTGACACAACCTAACTTTTTCTGTACCACTCAAGGTTTGGCTTGGATGGTAAAGAGCTTTGTCTCCTTTAAAGAGGTCTCGGATTGAATCATTTCTTTAACAATTAGATGTACTATTCATAAAAAATAAATGTGATGTTTTACAAAAAAAAAATATCTTTTTTTTCTAATACTAGCTATTAACATCACCACTCTCACGAGAGAAAAAACTAATTTTTTCTATACACCCGCTCAAATCAAGCCACATGTTTTTCTTATCCTTTTTGAACTTTAAACATTTACTTCAAATTGTTTACATTGAGCTTTATTGTCAACTCATTTCATAATTATTTGTTTAATTTGGTCATATAACTTGCCAGTTTGATAGTGTTACTTTCACCGAGGGCTGAACTGATTATCTAGCCATAGTTTACTATAAGTTTCTTGAATTCCTTAATGAGTTAAGATTTTTAAGATTTTGAATACAATTGAGAGATGAATAGATAAGGAATGCTTTGAATCTAGACAAGCATCATTTCAAGTTCAGTAACTCAGCGGTCCATTAAAGATTTTCATTGTAACTAAAAAAAGAATGCTAGTTAATATCATCAACTTGAATTACATGCCTATTCCAATTGCACTAAAGGTTTAATCAGTTCTAATATGATAATATTAGTTGCAATGTTCACTACAAATGCTCAATCTATCCGTGGGACTATAGGGTGCTTAAAAAGAAAGGTGAAGATGAGAAAATTTTATGGCAGGATTGGAAATTATAGTAAGTTTTATGGGTTGGTTGGCGAAGCAAAGTAAGGATATGTTGGGCAAGTAGGGCATGATTAGTGGTGACCCACTTTCCACTGCCTTGTCCAACATGATCAAAGGAGAGCCAATAACTTTCATGACTTATTTAGTGTATATATTTTGTCCGAACCAAATCCTTACTCCTAGGAGTCTTCTTGATGACAAAAGCAGCAAAGCACTTTCTCCACTTAAAAAATAAATATTGAAAAGCTATCTATCTATTATTATACTTCTTTACATTAGAGAGTGAAGTTTTTTTTAGAGATTGAGAAAAAAGTTAGTGGCTTTTATTTCAAGTGCTTTTGTTATATGTCCAGAATTTTATCTAGGGAAGGTTCACCTTAGGATATTAAAAAATTTTAAAAATATTTACTGTTATTAATTCAAATAGCCAGAAATTTAATATTTTTTTAAGTGAAATCTCAAATTTAAATATTATAAATAAATAAAATAAGTATTGAAAAAAGCTTGCCCTTTATAGATTCATTTAATGAACTCGAGTTTAAATTTAGTTAAAGTAATGTAATTAGTAGATATTGAATGATTTACATAAAAAAAAAATTTAAAATGACTTTATGTTAAGCAAAGTGCATAACACGTGGACTATGTATGGCCTGCCTACCTATAATATTAGCTGATACTGATTTCTCATGAAAGTTGAAAAGTGATTGTGGTAATAATTTAAGAGCCTTAGGTTCCCAAAAATGTATATATGTTTCTGTATAAGGACATGCACGTATAGTCTGATATTGACTCTGAATATATTCTTTATATCAGATCAATTCCAAAAGAAAAATGACAAATTACATCTATGTTCAAATTTTCATTAAAAACTTGATAAAAATTTCACCAATTTATGGGAATTAGCTAAATTAGTACACTATATCTTCTAGTTAATGAAGAAGGTATTCCAAATTCTTAATTACCTTTCTATGATAAAAATCAAATTCGCTAGTAATTATTAAATTAAGACAACATTTTTTTTTTATCATTTTTCATAACTGAAAACTTCTAAAAAAGCAATTATGCTTAATCAAATTTCTGTTCTCTTGTATTACTAATTTATTAGCTAATGGTAAATGTGATGAGAACCCCACTTCTGGCCTTAGTGAATATCTTTTTCTTCTTTTAGCTTAATATCTCATCACAACAATCTAATATCTATTTTATGGTATAGAGATTGAACGTTTAAAAATACTTTTTTTATTTCACAATACGTTCTAATTTTCTTTTTGATATATCACAATTTAATTATTTTTTTTAAATTAAATATTTTCTAATTTTCTTTTTGATATATCACAATTTAATTATTTTTTTTAAATTAAATATTTTACATTGATTTTATAATAATATTCCCATTAAAAATATGTTGAAAATGAAGATAATAATTAAGAGATATAGAATGTGAAATGAGATTAAAGTAATAAATAAATTAGAAATGTTAAAATAGATAGAGAAATATTTTACAATTAAAATGTTTATTATATGACAGAAAGAATATAAATTATTTTTTGATTTTCTAAAAAATTTTAATGTATAAAAAATATAAGACTAAGAATTCATTTGATTTGCATAAGAAAATTGAAAAAGAAAAAAAATAGTTACTCCATTGTATGAAATAATTATTCATATATAAATCAAAATCAAAATTAATAGTAGTTATTTCATGTAAAATAATTATTTCAAATATAAATGGAATAGCTATACAATTATATTTCATTAACCAAATGAGATCTAATTCATTAAAGATCATAATATCAATGAAAGACTAATGTTGCTATTTGAAAAAATTAACTAATGTGAGGGATAAATTATTTATACAACAAGAACAAGAACATTTGTGGACAAGAAACTTCCATATATTTCAAGAAATTAAGATACTTTCCTTTTCCAATAATAACTCTTTGAATTAATTATATGAAATATTATTTGTAGAATCAATCTCTTTTACGAGAAAATAGCAATTCTTCTGGTGTTGTGCAAATCAATTGAAGGGGATTGGTTATGCAGCTTATTTGCCTGTATAACTTAGTCCACCATCACCATACTATCATTATGAATTATTAATAATGATAAATTATTATAAAATAATAATTATTTATAAAATTTATAATAATTAAATATTTAAATTATATGACGTATATTATAATTAATAAAATGTATGTTGATCATATTATTAATAATTAATTTATAATTTTATATGATAAATTAATTTTATCTAAAATTTTCTGTTTAAAGTAATTTATTCTGTATAATTTATAAATTTGATGTAAGATGAAAAAAGAAGAAAAAAGAAATACAAAAGAAAAAAATCGATAAGATTCGAACAAGGGGATAAAATGGTACCTGTTATAATATTCTTAAGCGAAGCCCTGATTTGGAAGTTAATCATGATTAAAATCTAAGAACCTAACTACATAATTGTGCGATCAATGGGGTTGGGCCCACTTGACAATTTTAACTGAATTATGAAAAGAACCAGTTATTGAATATTGGAATATGTAGCAAAGAAATCCCTGGCCGTTAATCTTGTGGACCCATCTGTTAAACTTTCTTTCAGAAATCAAATCATCTAACGATGCTGAAAGCGAGTAAGAGAATATATATTAATATTTCTTTTACGGAGAAAAACATTTTCTTTTTTTTTCCGAAAAAAAAGGGAGGGTCCCTCTTGCAGGGTTGGCCAATCCATTCTTTTCATCTTTCTTTTTACAGTTGGCTAAGACCTAAGAAAACCAAACAAATGATTATACAAAATAAAAGTGTGTGTATATATATATATAAAGCCCAATAAAATCTAATTTAATTATTTTTTAATATATTTTTAAGAAAGATAAATAGTGTGTTGTATTTGACTTTCTTGTATTTTTTTTTTTAATATTATAGTGAGAGTTATGAAAATAAAAAATTATTTATAATACTTACTTTGCACAATTAATAATAATAAAATAAATAAAAATATATATAATTTATTTATATCACACAGTACTTTAATTGATAACCAGTGTAATTAATTTAAAGACGAGAGCAAAAGAAAAAATTAATAATTTAAAAATAATAATCGATATTTTAATGAAAATATTTTAAAATAAATGTCAGAATTCAATTTTTTTTTTAAAAAAATCAATACTAAAAATAAGATTCAATGACACGACAATGTAATCAAATTTGTGTAACGTCATTTCCTCTTGTTTTTCTATTTATTTATTTATTTTGTGGATGAAAAAAAAAAAGAAGATGGAAAAAATAAAATAAATAAATAAAAATGTGTAAATAGGACATTATGGTCTCCATTACTTGGGCACCACTTGCGCATCGAAAACAGATTATATGTCTCGCATCCATGCAATATTCAAATGTCATTATAACAAAAGTTTCATATTTGGATTGGGCTTAAAATTATGGGCTTCGGTACCAAAGGGTCTTTCTAAGGGATATTCCCAAAAATACTGAAAAAAAAAATATATATATATTTTTATTGTTACAAAAATATTTTTTTAAAAATATGACATATATTGAATATATATTAAAAATAGATTAAATATATACTAAATATATCAAATATATACCAAAACATATAATAAAACGATAAAAATGAGGAAAAAAAAGAAATGTTTGTATTTCTATGTAATTTTTTCATTTGTCTTTTTTATTACTAAATTTTTATTGAAAATATATTATTTTTATGTATTTGAAATAACTCTATACTTGAATAAAATAAGAAATTTTTATTATATGAAAATTTGTATATTCCAATTAAGAGAAGAATCTCTGTTTATATACACACTGCATAGGCTAATTAAGGAAAAATGTTAAGTGAATATATATATATACACTCTTAAGTCAAAGATTTGTTAATGCGAAACTTCGCCATCTATTATGTATTAGATTTTAAGAATGACTTGAAAATAAACTTATAATAAAGCCATAAACATAATTTGAACCATAAAAAAATCACAGTAATAAGATGAGTAACAGATGGAGAACTATCCGAAGTAACCATAGAATAGGAAAAAAAAATGCAAGAATAGTGCATAAAATAATGATCTCGAACCTGAAATTGAGAGTTAGTAGCTGAATTTGAGAAAACAGACTCAAAAATGAGTCGAGGAGGGTCAAAAACTTCGGAAACCAGTCTGAGTAGCAAGAAACCCACCAAAAAATTACTGAACTGACCATTTAAACCTTTACTAACTGGTTAGATCAACCAAGTCAACAGGTGGTACTGACTGAGCAGAATAGTTGATGTGGCGTGCAGTGATTGGAGGATGAGGCCGCTGACACAGGCATAGTGCACAATGAACTGCTAAAATCAACCCAAAAAATTTCCAATATCAAGCAAGAGACTGCCAGAAAATATGCCCAAAACGAACCAATCTTGCAAGATTAGCCCTGGTACCAACTTGAATAAAATATAGGATTAATTATTATTTAGTTGAAGAGATTTGTCAAAATTAATAAAATTATTCATATATTTTAAAAAATTTATTATTTAATTCTTATATTTTAATTTTATCATACTCATTTATTTATGTTTTTTATAAATTTTATTAAAAAATTAAAAATTAAAATAAAGTAACTTTTAATATCTAAAATATTTCTTTTAGATTATGAGCATTACCCTAAAATAAAAGTAGTAATATATCTTTCTCACTCCTTTTATTTATAAGCCCATAATTATAAAAAATTTCTATAAAAAAATCAAATTTTAAAAAAAAATTATTAAATAATTGAAAGTTTAAAAATTATGAGCATTACCCTAAAATAAAAGTAGTAATATATCTTTCTCACTCCTTTTATTTATAAACCCATAATTATAAAAAATTTCTATAAAAAAATTGAATTTAAAAAAAAAAATTATTAAATAATTGAAAGTTTAAAAATTAATTACAATTTAATCTCTGAGATTTATCAAAATTAACAATATAATCTCAATTTTGGTATGATTGATTTGAAAACTTTAATAATAAGTAAATGACATTTTGATTATTTTGTAAATATTTACTAGTAAAAATAGATGGAATGACTAATTCCTTCACGGAATCAAAAGATAGGAACTAAATAATGAGTTTCTTAAAATATAAAATTATTTCATTAATTTCGATAAATTTTAAGAATTAAATAATAATTAATTCTAAAATTATATAAATCTGTATATTATAATCAAGAGAACGATCCCTATTTATATATACACTATACAGGTTAATTAAGAAAAAATGTTAAGTGAATATAAATTAGACCTAAAATCAAGCTATAAGGATTAAGCATAAAATCAAGGTGAGATTATATATAAACGTCTATAATGGTTAAAGAATTAAGGATAGTTATTGTCTTATTACATAAGAATTTAAAAGAGTTATATAATAAAGTGGAGTTTATATTTTTCATAAATCTCTCATCTTATTTAGATTTTGAATTTAAAACCTTTTAACATGAAATTTCAAACTTTTTCTTTAGTAGTGAAATATCAAACTTTAAACACTAGATTATCCTCAAATAACATATAGAATGAAGTTTATTAATTATTGAAATATCTTTAATTATTATTATTCTACTTAATTAATTAAAGAACTACTAAAAATACTTAAAAAACTTTATAGAAAAAATATTTAGTTAATTTACGAATATCTTCATAATAATTTATTTCGTTTATTATAACCATTATCATCATAAATAATGCATTAAAATTCTAACCGTATCACATAATATTTTTTAAAAAATGATTAATTATTATTAGCTATTGATTAAGTAAAATAATTGATCTATAATCCATGAAATAAAACTGGTGAGAAAATAAGTTTGATGTGAAATTCTCGTGGGTCTCACATTCATGAAAATCATCTATACAATTATTTGATTAGCAAGTTACAGAAAAATTATTAAGACTTCTGAACTTTATTTTTTGATTAGGATCTCTCTTTTTCCTTAAGAATGTATTATTGTATTATTAAGGGTAGCTTGGGTAAGATACAATTATTAATTAATATTATTATAGAGTAATAAGGTAGCTAAATGCAACATCTTTATCAAGAAAGCGATTAGATCTTGGGACAGCGCATTGAGGCAGCTTTTTTATTTGAAAACGAGCTCTCTTTATGTTTGATTAAAGCTTTCTTAGCTTCTCTAACAGATCTTAATTACCCTATCAAATCTAATCTTACCTCATATTATTATTATTATTATTATTATTATTAATACGCATTATTAATTAACTTAATTTTTTATTAATATTATTATTTAACTATTCAATTAATTATTTGTTTGGTTTAACAAAGTTTTACTTTAATAAATCTCCCAGGTCCCAACCATTATCGCGGTTGTTTAGAGGGTTTTTTCTACGAGTTCGTTTTCAACGAAACCGACTTTTTGTATTATCATTAATTATTGTTATTATTATATTTCCAATTTTTTAAAGAATGAAAAAATAACAGTTCAGATTTTCTTTCTTTTCTCTTATTTCTTGTCTCATATTAATTTTTTTATGTATAAATTAATTTTTTTAAAAATATTTTAATAGTTATTATTATTTTATAAATAATATAATATATATTTTTTTATTCACATTACTTTTTTTTAAATATTTTAATAATTAATAATTTTTTATAAATAATATAACGTATTAAAAAAAAATATGAAATAAAAGATAAGGCTAGCAAATCCAAACTGAAAAAATAGGAAAATCATACAAGTAGTGATTAATCTTTGTCGCTGTCCAAACTAGGCATGTTCTCATGAATATTATATTTTCAGTGGTTTTATTTTATTTACCTGTACTTAATTTTAAATTCCCAAATGCATATAATATAAAATTTACAAGATATATAGATTAAAATAAAAGCCTCCAAATAATTAAAAAATAAGAGTAAAGTATGCAAGTAGAGTTTCAATCAAACATAACCCATGTGAGTTGATTAATAGATGTCTCAATAACTAATCTGAAAATAGCAAATTCATTGTACTATAATACTTAATTAAGTCTCTAAACTCAAAATTAATTAACAAGTACAGCATTTGATTATAGATGAGAAAAAAATATATTATGAGAATGATGCGTTACGTGTTCCGTGCAATACATGCATAAACAGAGAAGGAAAAATTCAGACAAAGCATGACAAAAATTCAACACAGGCATGTTATTTTAGCTGGTATGATTGTTAAGAAGCTTACAAGATAATGCATTAATGCTAATCTTAGTTGTCTTTTGTAGTTATTGTCTTCATTTTTCATGGCATACCCTTGGCCTTAATTTTTATTTTTATTATTTTTCCCCCATAAAGTTAACTAATCAAAAGCTTTTTTCTATAAGCAAAGTAGCTAACTTTTCTCAAGTATGAAGGTAATTAAAGAACCTCTAAAGTTAAATTAGGATATTTGTCAATAACTAGAAGGTTCAAGGTATTGCATGACAATATACTTTACCATATTCTTCACTGTTGGGACTACCTCTTATAATAACTTAATTAAACTTTCTATAATCATAAACACTAATCGCACTAGTAGACACAGTCTAATAGTAGTTCAGCACTAGTAGACATAGTCTAATGGTAGTTCATCTTTCGACTGGGTAATAAACTCGGGTTCGAGTCTCCCATTTACCCAATGCTAAAAAAAACACTAAAAAAAAATCATATACACTAATCATAAATAAATGATGGCTTCATACGCATTGAGGAAAATAAAATGTAGTATTTTCTTTCCTAGCGAATCCACTCACCTTACATGAATAGTATGCATTTCGTAGAACTAGATAGACTAATTTAGTATGATGTGTAAAAGCTAGCCCGTGGTATTACCAGACTAGAATACCAAAATAAAAGCTAGCTTCTAACCAACAAACATTCAACTTGCAATTAGCAATGAAAAGGAGGAAATACAATCTAAAAGAACAAGATTTTATTTCCACAGGTTATTAAAATCCGTCCCTCTGTCAAATATCTAGGAAAAGGTCCATTTCCAACCAACTGAAAATTTAAGATAGAGTGCAAACATGGCAGGTTCAGTTATGGTGCTACCAAAAAATTACATTTATATCAACAAGAATCAAGAGAGATGCAATCCTCATAGATTCTAACTTCTAAAACTACCATCATATAATTGGAAAAGTAATAATTTCCATTCACCAACATTTATGGAGGTTAAAGACAAGCAATCAACATTGTAATACCTTGGCACAAGTTGAAAGCAAAGATGGCATCACATTTCAACTTTTGCAACATAAGAGTATATTAGTCTCATTTGGCTGCCAGTCATTAGCTAATTCAAGATGCAGATAGTGTTCCCTGATTTTCAAGCGTATGCAGTATCTAATTATAAATTTGTATCAACATATCTGATTCCTTGCAGCAGAAGTCTGCTAATGACTTCAAATTCATATTGTCATCAACTATAACAACAACTTCCATTCCGTACCACTTGAATAAGACAAGAGCTTCACATAATCACACAACATTACAAGACTAAACCACAATATGTATCATTTAACTGAAGAGATCGATAACTGATTCAAGTCCAGTTATGCAAATTTTCTGCAACGTCATCTACCACAATTGGTTAAGGGTAATGATTTGACTTGAATAAATGTGCCATGACATGTGTCGGAAATTCAAAAAGAAAATTAGTTCAAGCTGTAAGTATAACATATGCACCTAAATAAACAAGGAATCAACTTAAGACCCCAAGTTAGGCAAGTTGAGTTTACATCACTAAGTACTTTAACCTTAAGAGCAACTTTCTTTTTCATGTATCTACATAGGATTGAACAAATCGGTGCCATAGAAGCACATCTTAACAAACAACGATTACAAGAATCTGTAGAATGCCTAAACCCCCAACTGACTCACTGAAGGTGATGCAAAAAGGAAGACCTAGACAAAAATGGATTTTCTGAGGAATCACAATATTCCCCACCAGAAACGTGCTTGTTTTATTCTCATTATAGTTAACGGTCATCCATCTTGGATGGAAATTTCCCCTTATCCTGGGTTAGTTTATCACCTCTTCTCTCTAACTGATCTCCACTCTAAAACTCTATCTTCCAGAATCTATTGCTACCTTAGATGTCAACTCAACAACAACAACAATAACAGCAATTAGGGGAAAAGACAAGAGTTGATAATATATATAAAAAATGACATGTATTGAGAAAATTTAGAGCACAAGATGAGATTAAAACTCAGGTAAGTTACTGTTTTCCACTAGTTGTGATTCATTGTTAAGTATATAACAAATTATCATTTTCCTTAACCAGCACAAAAGACACCTTGTCACCAGAAATAACATCAAAATACAATACCAGCAACATTCATTTTCAAAACAAATAATTCCCTACTAGACTTTCCAGTTAGATGGTTTGTTCTACTTGATCGAGATAAACAAGAAGCAGAGGAGACTCACAAGTTAGACAATTCATATCCAGTCCGAAAGGAGGGATCATCAACAATAATTCAAAATTTTATTAACATAATACCATATTAGATTAAGTTGAAACCTCTGATAAATAGTGAGTTGATTGAAAACCAACCTCCCCTGCTAGTCAAATTGCCACTCCTCAGCACCTCCAAGCACAAGCTGAGATGAGCTCTCGATGCTGCCAACAAAGCACAAGCAAGGCTTGTCGCTTTTCCACATGAAATCCCCTCACTGGAGTCCTCTTTACCACACATTCTGCTTGAGTTTCAGTGAAGTTACTGAAGGGTACAGGAGCAAACCCAGCAGAGGCAAAGATTGTCTTCCAATTGGGCATTTTGTCTGGTGCACGGAGACGCCCCAACACAGTACTTTCAATCCTTGGCTGGAGCAGAAACTTCTCAATCTTGTTCACAGCATCAGAAGCCATATTAACAGCATCCAGTGATTCCAACAGGTATATATAAGATTGAAGGGCAGAGAGGATGTGTTGCGGAAATGGAAGATCAGTTCTATCACACCCTCGATCCAAAGACACAACAATCTTTGGTGAAAGCTGCTTTACAAAGCGTAGCAGAGAGGGTAATGCAGACGGCTGATTCGAAGAAGACCAAATTGGGAAATTAACTGCAACAGCCTCATTTTCATTTGGTCGAAAAATGGGAAGAGAATAACAATTTTGAACCAACGAATCAAAGTTAACCACATCAAGTTCAAAGCTTATACCAATCTCATTAGCAAATTGTGTTAAGTTATCACGCATAAGAAGAACCTCAACAGGATGATGAGTTGAAGGAGAGGCAAAGGCAGTGATTTTCAATGAAGGGGTAGCTCTATTCCTTGGAAGTTCCTGCATAAAAGAAGCCCATTGAGCACCAAAACCAATATCAAAGTCAATTATATGGATTCTATCAGCATCATTGAGGGCTTCAAGCAGGGCCTGATTGCAAGTGAAGTTAACAAATTGGATAAGTGGAGAAACTTCAGAGAAGACTTTGTAAGCACCCATTTTAAAAATTACGTCAAATGGAGTGGGGCTCCTAGGCGGCAGAGCAGTGACTGGGTTGTTATTCGTGAGAAGGAGCAGTTGCAGAGCCTCCTTGAAGTAGAAAACTGCCCTATGAAGAGGCTTTCCTACTGGGGAGAGCTGTTGATTGAGCCGCGCCAATATCCCTTGCGCGTGAGAGAAATTCCCAGTCCCTACCAGCTCAGCTGCCTTGTAGAGCTGGTCGAGCAACGTATGTTGGTGCTGTTGTTGGTGTGCCTGTTGTTGAGCTCCTACTTCTTCCTTCTTTACCATTGGCTTCTGTTGAAAAGGTGGATGAAGAAACTCAACCCCTTGTGGAAATCCCAGATGCTGTTGTTGCTGCTGATGTTTTCTTGGCAACAACTCATGCCCAGGATCATTGAACGGAAACTTGGGGATCATCTGAGACATTGGGTCCATGCCACCAGAGCTCTGGCGCTTCGGTTGGGGCTGAAGGAGGTGATTTTCTTGCTGGGGAAATGGTAATGGCAAGAAAAAGTATGGATTTTGAGGGTGTGGGTTATGAAATTGTTCTTGGTTCATTAACACTTGTGGATTCAGAATCTGTGGCTTCTCCTCTGAGGGTTCAATTTGATGATGATAAAGCATACCAGGAGGCAAAGTAGCCGGCATAGAAATACTGGTGGCTGGAGAACCAAAAATTGGGTTTTGTATATTACAGTTGCTGTTGTTGTTGTTGCTTCCCAACTCAACACTTCTATAATTAGCCAACCCAGCAGAGGAAGATGGAGGAGTAACTGAAGTTGACCCAACTTTTCCATTCCCATTGTTGTTGTTATTTGTAGAAGTGAACCCAAAAGCTGGAAATGCAGTCAAATTAGTAGCAATGCTTGAAACTCCACCTGCAATTCCACTATCAAAAGCAGGACCCTGATCAACAATCCCCAACCCACCAGCGCCATTGCCATCAAAATCCGAAGGATTGTTTCCACCCTGCGACTGCTGCCTTAGCCCAAAAGATTCATCCACATCCCCGGCGATCCACCTCAAAAAGGACTGTTCCTGGTTCGGCTCCGATAGCATGTTCTCCCAGTCTTCTAGGCCAAGCCCACATCTCTCCCCTGTAGAAGCAATCTCCAGTCCACTTGGGATTGGCTGCAACTCTGTAGCCCATTCATCCTTTCTTTCGTTGTTCACAGGATTCACCACTTTTTCTGTAGCCGTGGTGGTGGTGTTGTCGGTGGAGTTCCCGCCACCGACGCCACCACCGTTGAAGGAGGAGGAAAGAGTTGAAGCCGATGTAGGTGGGCTTGGACTTCTTCTCATATGAAGAACTGAGGTGGGCTCTGAGCTTATAAAGCTATTAACTTCTTGTTGTTTCTGTTTCCAAGTTTCTTGTTGAGAGTAAATCGAAGCGAAATCTAAGCCCCCCTTCCCCTGAAAATGAAAGGGCATCCCACTCATGTATACAGAGAAACCGAGAAAGCCAAGAAGCTCTGTTTTTTTAGAGATCAAAAAGAAAGGCCAAGATTTGTGCAAGTAAAGGAATGGGTTAGCTCAAGTGGGTTGCTCAGATTTGAAAAAGAAAGGCACTTTCTTGTTCTTTTATCTGAGAGATTTTAAACCCACAATCGCTCCTTGCATGCCATGAATCTCTCTTATTATAAAGGGACCCATTTCCACAAAACATCTCTTTAGACTGCTCTTGACCCAGTTTTTCCTCTTTTTCTTGAGCTCCATGATATCTATATCTCCGTTCTCCAACTCCATTGCAGCAACTCCATATCTCTCTCTCCCTCTTTCTTTAAGGTTTGCCTGGTTTTCCCTCTCTCTTTCTAAACTTTCTAGTTGTTATTGGTGTGGTTGCAGTTGATCTTTGTTCTGTTCTCTTCTTCTACCCTTGTGTCGTAGCAGTACTCTGTACCCTTCACTGTTCTGCCGTGGATGCGTGCATCATAAAAAAGGTAATAAAGTGCGCTCTCTCTCTCTCTCTCTCTCCCCTACAATTTTTTTTCCCATTTTTTTTATTTTTTGGTCTTTAATTCTGTATTGTGTACCCATCTCTCTCTCTCTCTCTCTCTCTCCCTCTCTCTACTTCTGGGTTTCTGTCACCCTCCACAGTAGAATACTGTATTGTCTCTCTCTCATTTTAAAAGGGTTAAATAAAAAATCAAATATCCATTCTTTTATTTTTATTTTTTTATACAGAGGTTCAGGGTCCCTCCCTTCTCTTCACCAATTTACATTATAGTTCCTCTCACAATTTAATACTAATAAACTTATTACATGCATATATTTTTTATAAATTTAGCTTTCTATTCAAACTTGAAATTATTTACCAAAACTTTTTTATTATTAAAGAAATCAAATTTTTATAATCATTAAATTCAAATTTTAATTTTAAATGTTAAAATTGAAAGAAAAAATTGTTAATGTCGCATTGATTTTTTAAAAATAATATTTATTTAAAAGAATTCTTTTTAAAATGATACTTATTTTAAAATAGAAAATAACACTTATTTGATAAAATTAATAATAATAATTGTATATTATACAATGATTTATGTTATTATTGAGGCTTAAGCTTTTATATTAATGTCCTGTCATTATGATTAACCAGCCCTATTATGGTCCATGAACTTTCTACCAAGTTGAAAGTTAATAGTAATATTTAAAGATGTACATTGTACAGTGATTTATGTTATGACTGAGGCTTTAGCTTTTTTTTTTTATCACATTATTTTTAAAAAAATATATATATATATATATATTAAAATATTTTAAAAAATATATAAAATAAATTATAAAATAAAAAATAAGATATTGCTTAACAGCAGCCATATAATATACTTTTTACCAAGTTGAAAGATGGTCCTAAGATAAAGTGGGAGAAGGGAAGGGGCGCGCAAATCAATGATAAATCAAAAAATAAATTTTACTATTGTTTTACTCCTTACTGCATACAGTAACACAGAGACAGTGAACCATTTGTCTAAAAAGTAAATTTCTCACTATTCCTTAATTGCCCAACATATTTCCAAGTTTATTACTTGTCCAGATCTCTGGCTTTCCTTGACCATTTCTGCAATTTCTCAGTTTTTCTTCTTGTAGTTTGACGATAAATTAAAACTCTTACCGTGTTACTAATTAAAATAGTCTGTTTATTTCATATGTTTAAACACAATTAATAAATTCAATCTCGAAAATTGGTTCATTTAGTGAGGCGATTTGCCTCATTCTTATTTATTAGAATTTTATTGTCAAAATCATATTATAAATTTCCTTTAAAAAATATATAAATGAAACTAAATAATAATTATTATTATTATTATTTTAGTGTTTGAATTTTAAATTTGAAAATTCAAAAAGTATCTTTTATAACAACACATTGAATTATTAATTTTATGTAAAAAAATAAAAATATTAGACATTTAATTAAAAATATATTTTAACTTTCTTAAATTAAAATTTTCTACTTAGTTATAAATAGATTATGAAAATTTCAATTAATAAATTTTACTCTAATTCAGATTTTTTTATAAAATTTTAATTTATTGATATAGCTTCTAAATACCAATTCATATTTTTTATCATATTTAATGTTTTATACACTTATTTATATGTCATATTATTTATAAAAAAATATTAAATATTAAAATATTAAAAAAATGACGTCGCGCATGAATAAATATAAGATAAAAAAATAAAATAACAAATAAAACAGAAAACGTAAATTACCTGAATACCCCTATATCAAATACCAAATGTGCACATATTTAACTTTTTACTTGTTACCCTAAATCTAATAGCGTCGTTGTGTCTTCTACTTTTATTGAAGTACATTGCAAGACATCATTTATTAGAGGGCAACTGAAGCATTTTTACAATAATATTTTAAAATAAATTTACTTATTTATTAATTTAGACTAAATTCCTATCCTATAAATCTAAAGTATATTATCTGTTTAATTTTTAAGAATTTAAGAATTAAATTATTCGATTTAAAATTTTAAAAATTAAATTAAATTTAAATTTTAAATTTAATTTAATTGAATCAAATTAAAATTTTTATAAGATTAATCTAATCAAACTGAATAAATATATTTCAGTTTAATTATTCGATTATTTTGATTTTTAATAAAATAAATATATAATTATTAAAATATATATTTTAAATATATAATTCGACCGTTCCAATTATTTTATATTTTTTAAGAAAAATCAAATTTAATCAAATACACTAAAATTTAAAAAAAAATAAAATTAAAATTTAATCAAACTAAATTAAATAAATTCAATTCAATTCAATTTTTGGTTAATCCATCTCATTCCTATTTGTGTGTGCAAAAATTATGCTCAGACTACCGTTTATGTATGTGCACATTGTTTCCAAATTGATATGACCCTCTTAAATAGGAACTTTTTATATAATTATGCTTATTAAAATGCTATTATTTACTATTTTGAATTGAATTTTCTCTTATTTTTATCCCATTTATACCTTTTCCTCGTAAATAAAATTTAGGAAAATATATTATTATTTTAAAAGTGAATCAATGTTTTTTATATATACTGCTGGGAAGCCGAGATTTAAGTTTTTAAGGAAATTCAGAACTTCTTTGGCTCCTGTAAACAGCAATATCATGAATTAGTGTCTATGTAATTATTCATTTATAAATTGAGTGAAATCGAATGGCTCATTGAATATCAAGATAATAAATTAATATGTTATTCTTCCTTTCTTTATTTGTCAAAGATAATCGAAACAAAAGAATTAAATGATATATAAAATATGTTTATTGAAACTTAAATTTAAAGTCCAATTAAAATATGATTAAATAAAAAAAAAATTGGTTACTTTTATTAATATTTATGTCTAATTTTTGACTGAAAATTAATAAGTTCATTAGTATTTCATTATTAACAGTCTCATTTGACTGAAAATTTTGGTTAAAGTTTTCGTCAAATTCTCATTAGAAAATATTTTTCTTCAATGAAAAAATAATTTTAAATAGAAAAATATTTTTAACTTTGACAAATTAAGTAGATGGATTTAATTTATCATATTAAAAAATAAATTAAATAATAATAATTTAATCAATCGACATATTAAATTATAATTAACTCTCTATGAATTAAATAATTAATTATTGTATTTATAATTAATACACTAATATCATATCACTATTAATTAATGTTAAATTATAATACACCCTTTATGTCTAAAAATTTTCCTTATTATATCATTAACCACCATTAGTTAAAAATAGAAAAGAACAATATTGTTCTTATATATAATTAGATTAATAAAAATAATTTATTTTCTAAAAAAATATTTTTAGATGCATTATTTTTAGATGTTATTTTGCATTAAATAAAAATATAGTTTTTTTTTTTTATCGAAATTACAATAGCTCAATGTTTTCAAAATCAGACCGGTTAAAGAACCAGTAAATATAGAGGATCAGAGGTTCGATCCAAATTAAACCGATTAAATTGAAAAAAATCGATATATATATATACATTGTTGTTAAAATTGAACATGCCAGTTGAACCAAAAAAATTAGAAACCGAATCAAGAACTGGTCCGGTCAGCTCTCAAAAAATCATCCCTCAAAAACAGGTTAAAAACTGGTGAACCGGTCAATTAACCAGTGAATCGGTCGAACCATTTTGATTTTTTTAATTCGAGTGGATCAATTTTTTTATTTTTTTTATTTTTATTAAAAAATAATAAATTTCAAATTATATTTATTTCATCATATATATAATAAATATCAAATTATATATATATATATATACTATTTTTTTCCTATTTAACCGGTTCGACCTCTGATCTTTTGACCTTCTGCATTCACCGATTATTTAACAGGTCCGATTTTAAAAATATTGCATATATATTAAGGATAATAATTTAGTCCGATCCAATGAATACCCGATATAATCCGATTCATTCGAATCGGGTTTTATCTAATCCGTTTAATGGTGGGGTATATATAAATTTTGAAAATCTACTCGTCACGAGTTCGGGTCAGGTTCGGATTTATCATAAACTTGACCCGTTTAACTATTATTATTATATTGTATTGGATAAATTAATGTTTGTATTTCTTTATAAATAGTGTATATTAAAATATATATAATATTGTGTAATACATGTGAATTGATGTTAAGAGTATTAAAAAAATTAAAAATTAAAATTAAAAAAAGTTAATTGGGTGAACAAGTATATCTGTTTATTCGTCTGACCCTGCGACTCACCCCACCTCTCTCCGTACCCTAAATGAGACTGGTGGCGAAACAGATAATAAATTTAATTGGTAGATCGGGTTCGGATAAGACAATATTTTTCCATATCCTATCCACAGCCATCCCTAATATATATATATATATATATATATATATATATATATATATATATATATATATATATATATATATAAAAAAATATATATATAGATAAAAAAATGTCTATATAAAATATATATATATATTTCTAAAATAATATATATATCAATATACGAATGTTATT
>CANXYC011160201.1:0-19073 GCA_948193065.1 Aleurites moluccanus
CATTATCAAATCTCATCTGATAGAACTGATCTCATATCAAAACATATGTATCGGTAGCCTTGCTACCTTAACGTGCACACATGCTTGGCCAAGCATGTGCCTAGAGCTCATGGCCCCCTCTAGGTGGAACACTGATAAAAACCCTATCAGCTGGGCTCTCAAAGTGCACTATGGACTAATGAATTTACTCTCATTGGGAAGAGCATTTTATCCCTAGTTCATGGGGTTTCAATCTCATAGGAAGCATATTGGTCGCAAGACCATCATCATATAACATCATTCAAATCGGTTTACAAGCAAGAAATATATGAACTTGATCCAAGAAGGTTGATCAAGCCATTCACATTATATAAGTATATAAATATATACAATAAGAAAAATCAAATACAGGAATACTTGGTCATTTTAATTTCAAAAATAATAATCAAATAGGATGTTCATACTTACCTCTTATACAAATTTCTCTTTAGCAATTTCCAATTCTATCTCTTCAATTTATTTGATTTCTTCCTCCTAAGAAATTTTTCAAATATACAAAATTAGGGTTTTCTCCAAATCAATAATATTTATCATGATTTCCTAATAATTAATTATCTTAGAGTCTCTATTCTTAATTCCCAACAATAAATTTTATTTATCTCTTTAAGAAAACCTGCATTTAATTTTCGGAGTTACTGTTCATGACATTCTCAACCTTCTGATTTCTCCCACATTAAATACCATTAATGACTTCAGATCACTTGCAATAAATTCTATATACCCAATATTAATTATCCTAACCCATAGATTTAAATAAATCTAAAGAAAATAGCTTGGAAGAAAATTTACCTTATTTTCCTCAACACTGAAATTTCTGATATTACTACTCAAATTTGCTGATTACTACCTTAATTTAGAATAATCTAGAAGTCTAATGCATTAATTTGAGTATTAATGCCTTAGAAAATAAAATGATATTAATCTGAGAAAAAGACTGAATATCAACAAAGAAAGAAGGAAAGAAAAAAATCGTGAAAAATGATTCTGGCCTGCTGGGGTTAAATAGACGCTACCCCAGAAAATACGCTAGCCAGCTCGCCAATTAGCCTCGGCAAAGCTACCTCGCATAAGCCAGCTCGCCACTCCCACTTCGCATTTCCCAGCTCACCTAACTTGATCTGGCAATGTCACTTCGCTATGCTGCCTCGCCAGACTCTCCTCACATATGCTACTTCGGCAATGCTTCTTCGCCTCTTCGCTTCTTCGCAAACTGCCACTTAGCACCTTCCCTCTTCGCATAATGCCTCTTCGCATAATGCCACCTCGCCTTTCCTTTTCGCCTTTCTTCTTCGCCAAATCCTCTTCGCCAAATCCTCTTCGCCAAACTCTCTTCGCCAAACCTCTTCGCACATGCCACCTTGCATATGCCTCTTTGCCAATTGCCACTTCAGCAATCTCACTTCGCCACTTCGCATTGCCGGCTCACAAAATGCCACTTCGCATTTTGCCGGCTTACCACACCAAAATTTCTCTAAGTTAAACCTTTGCTGGGCATATCACACTTAGCCAACTCGCAAATGAGCTACCATGGTCCAAACTTGCTAATTCTTTCTACCACTTAAAAATAACGTGCAGGAGCACAACATATCAAAATTTCAAATCATAAGGACTAACACACAGACCATGGTGACTCTCTAAATGTCACCTAGACTTCTGCCCTAAAATCAAACCGAACAACCCTGAGAAAAATCACTCTCCACTGAGATACACTTATCCAAAAATTCTAAAATTTTACAACCATCATCACAACACACAAAGGAACATTTTTCATGTTCACACCTTTAGCTAATTATTTCTTAGTCATTCCCAGTAATTTCAAACAGACACTGACTTCCTGCAGAAATATTCAACCAGACCAGCCTTGCTCAAATAAACATAATTCATCACATACACAGAATTTTGCCAAAACATTTCACAAAATCATAGTCAAGACATAAACTCACAACTTTCATGTTTTACACTTTACCAAATTATATCTTTAAGATCATGCAATTATCATCACAAATTCCTGCAACTGAAGTTTCAGAAATTCTCAATATTCACATTTAAAATCAAAAGAAATTCTCCAAACATACAAAATTAATAAATCACTACAAAAATGGCATATATTACACAGGCACTCCTCAATACTGTGGTTTCTCCATTGCACTTTCACCATAGGAATTTATTTATTCCTTAGTCTCCTTACTTGTCGATTTGTTATCCTGATTGGTACTTCTTCATATGATAAGTCCTCATCCACTTCGATAACTTGTAGCTGAAGCACATGAGATGAATAAGAAAAATACTTTCGCAGCATGGATATGTGAAATACTAAATGAATATGGCTTAAGTTTGGAGGAAGAGCTAAGCGATATGATATGTTCCCCACTTTATCCAGTATCTCAAATGGTCCCAAATACCTTGGTGAAAGCTTTCCCTTCTTGCCAAACTACATGACACCATTTATTGGGGAGATTTTTAGAAACACATGATCACTGGCAGCTAACTGCAATTCTCTTAGTTTTGGATCTGCATAACTCTTTTGTTGACTAAAAGCTATTTTCATCCTTTCCTTTATAATCGGCACTTTCTCCATAGTCACTCTTATCAAATCTAGGCCTTTAATTTGTTTATCATTAGGTTCCACCCAACATACTGGAGATCTGCATTTTCTTCCATGCAATGATTCGTAGGGTGTCATACTAATAGTGCAGTGATAACTATTATTATAAGCAAACTCCACCAAAGGTAGGTACTGATCCCAATTGCCTCCAAAGTCCAGAACACATAAACAAAGCATATCCTTTAGTGACTGAATGGTTTTTTCAAATTGCCCATCATTTTGAAGGTGGAAAGCAGTACTGAAATTCAGCTGTGTACCCAAAGACTCCTAAAACTTCTACTAAAATTGGGATGTGAACTGAGTACCCTGATCCAATATAATAGATTTTCGTACACTATGCAACCTCACAATCTTATCAACATACAACTGAGCATACTGAGCTATTGAATAAGTGGATTTAACTTCAAGAAAATGGGCTGACTTTGTAAGATGATAAAAAATCACCCATATAGAGTCATAACCCCATTAAGTCCTCAGCAGTCCAACTACGAAATCTATAGTAATTTATTCCCATTTCCATTCAGGAAACTCTATCTCCTGAAGCAACCCAAAAGGTTTATGGTGCTCAGATTTTACTTGCAGACAAGATAGACAAATAGACACAAACTTAGCTATCTGTTGTTTCATACCCCACCACCAATAACAACTCTTCACATCATGATACATTTTAATTGCTCCCGGGTGAACACTGTAAGATGCAAAATGAATCTCTTTCAAAATCTTCTCCCTGAGACCATCAACATTAGGTACACACAACTGTTAGCCCATCTTTATGTAATACCCTAGAAAGTTATAACATACATGCATGAATTAATTCTCAGTTTGTGGTTCATTAGTCTTAAAATGATGGGAAATAATTTTAAAGACACGGTTAGAAAGTGAACTAGTTAGTTTTTCGGTTAGCGGCGGTGTCGGGAACACTGCCGAGAAATTAGTAGTCCGGTCAATAAAAGAATTTTTAAAGTTAACCTGGGGGTAAAAGATCACTATAATTTATGTGTAATTTTGGTAAAAAGAAAGAAGTGAAAATCATTTAGGAACACTGAAAAAGTAACTAATAGCAAAATGGTAAATAAAAGGAAGTTTAAGGTGAATAGTAGAAATTGGTCGGTCGGGGTTACAGAATGGCTCCAGAACTATTTTTATAAATAAGTATAAATTTAAATAATCCTAGTAACTCCCCACTTTGACATCCAAATCCTGACGAAATTGACAGAATAAATTACAGAAGATTTTGGACCAAAGTATGATGGATGGAAATTTGAGGAGTTAGTTGTAATTTGTCAAATTGATTTTTCTATCTAACTAGCACTTAGAACAAATTGTATCATCTTCTTCTTCACCTTGTAATATCCGAACCCTTCTTCCTTTATTTTCTATCAATTCTATTTCAATTTCTATCAAGTTTTCTAAAAGAAATTCATAGAAAAATGGAGTTTAATCTTTGCTCTACCTTTTCCATCCATTAGATTGCTTGGAAATTTGAAGAATTTCAAGATATTTAGAGGGAAAGGATTCGACCACCTCACTCTTTGTTGGTAAGAAGTTATTTTGTTTAGTTTTGTTGATTAATTAGATGTAATTTAGGTTGAATTTGATGGGTTTGTAGTTAGATTGCATTAATTGATGCTAATTGATAGGAATGCCTAATTTATTTAGCTAAATTGAAGTTGTAAGAAAGGGTTTGATGATTTAGTATTTGATTTTGTTAATTGATGTTAGAATATGTTAATTGGATGTAAATAGATGATTAATTGATGGTTTGTTTGATATAGAATTGAAGTTTTGTCAAGGTTGCCTTAATTGGCTCATTTGGTGATTTTAGTTGGAAATCAATTTTTCAAAGCACTTTGAATGTTTAGGTGAGTCTATATTGCATCATTTAACATGTCTATTACTTTAGAATTGAAATTGGAAACCTATGGTAAAACCTCCATTTTGGCCGAATGAGAGTTACTATTCACACCCTTTGATTTTGTTTGATTTTGCCTTGAATTCCCATGCCAATTTGATCCATTTTGGTGTTGTTTATTGTTGTTTCTTTGATGCCTATACCATTGTTGATAATGTGACTTGATATTGATTGAATTGGGCAAGTCAATTTTGCACCCTAACCTAACCTTTTAGCTTGCCATTGTATGCCCACCATATGTTTGATGAAATGCCTAGTTCATTTGCCTTTGGCCTATTGTTTTGTATTCTATAGGCCTACCATTTGAATACCATTGTCACCAATGACGTTGGCATGCCAATTTGCCTACCGATTTTCATCACCGAACCAACTTTTGTTCCAAGCCTTTATTGAATACCATACCATGTATCATTGTTTATATGTCATCTTTTACATTGCCATGAACACTAATGATAATTGATTGACTGATATTGGACTTATTGATTGGAGGATGCCATTGTTGTATAATGGTATTCCATTGATATACTGTTTCTTTCTATTGATCCTTATGTGGCTTGACAGAGCTAGCGATCCGACAGGGTAGTGGGAAAATACTATCGATGATATGCACATTGTATTACTAATGCCCTAGCTAGGAGGGGTTGGTTCTAGCCATAGGGTCTGATCTGCCTTATGCTCACTGATACTGATATGCTACTGGAGACCTATATGTTCGCATATGGTACATACTGATTACTGGAGATTGTATGATTTCATACAGTCCATCCCTTTATTTGTCTTTCCATATGATACCGAGCCTATATTGTATTCCTTGGCTATACTATACTCTGATATTGATTCTGTATACTGATATTTGTTCTATTGATACCATTGCTTCATTGATACCTACTGTTTTATTGTTGATGCATATAGATTCACTCAGTATCATCTATACTCACCCTTTTCATTGTTTAACCATTTCAGGAGAGGAGTAGGATGCAGAATCCCATCATCTGTTATCCGAGGATTTTTGTTACAGTCATTGATGTATATTTTCTGTATTTCTGTATTTTGGTGTTCATTATCTAGCTACTCCATGGGGTATATCTGGGTTAGCTAGGAGATGAACATCTATATATGATTATGATATTATGAGATATATAATGATTATATGATGTGGTTTAATGACTATTACAGCCAATTGTAGAAATTTACAAAATGAATTACAGAATAACAGAATGGATGGTAAATAACTAAAATGGATAATATATTGTGGTTTATAGATTATGCATGTGATATTGGGTTCTACGGGTGCCGGTCGCCATTGGCATCTCCCGTGCCCTAGGACTGTCGCGATCCAAAAATGGGTCATGACACTTTAATACATTATCATCCAATCGAAACTCATAAGTCTTACCAGCTTTCACATCTTCTTTCAATTTAAGCAACTGCGGATCCTTATCTTGTGAGACTCTAATTTCATCAATCATCTTAGGTCTCACTTGAAACTGAGAGAACAAAGTTTGAGATTCAGAAATCTCCAACTGAATTCTTATATCAGCTAATTCCTTCATCTCCCTAATCAAGGGCCTCCGTTGAACAACAATATGTGGTAGACTTTCCATCAACTTCCTACTTGGTGCATCAGCTACCACATTTGCTTTCCCAAGATGATAAAGAATTTGGCAATCATAATCCTTCACCAATTCCAACCACCGTCTCTGTCTCAAATTAAGATCTTTCTATTGCAGAATATATTGGAGACTTTTGTGATCAGTGAAAATCTCACATTTTTCACCATAAAGATAATGCCTCCATATCTTCAAGGCAAAGACTACAGCAGCCATTTCAAGATCAAGGATGGGGAAATTCAATTCATGCCTCTTCAATTGTCGGAATGCATAAGCTATTACTCTCCCATTTTGCATAAGCACACATTCAAGTCCCACCATTGAAACATCATAATATACTGCAAATCCACCAGATCTCAATGGTAAAGCAAGTACTAGAGCAGTAGTGAGACATGTTTTAAGCTTTTAAAAACTTTCCTCACAAGAATCGTCCCACTAAAATTTAACTACTTCTTTGTTATCTTTGTCAATGGCAAGGTTATCTTAAAGAAATCTTTAATAAACCTTTAATAATAAATCGCCATACTAAGAAAATTTATGACTTCAGTTACACTGGTGGGTTAGGGCTAATCCGCTACTGCTTCAACTTTCTTCGAATCTACTTTTATGCCATCTTTAGTAATGACATGCCCCAAGAAACGTACTTCAGTTAGCCAAAATTCACACTTTGATAGCTTGGCATACAGCTTATGTTCCCTCAATATTTGCAGTACAATTCTCAAATGCTCTTCAGGCTCTCCTTGACTTCTAGAGTATACAAGTATGTCATCAATAAAGACAATGATAAACTTGTCCAAGAAAGGCTTGAATACTCTATTCATCAAATCCATGAAGGCTACAGGTGCATTAGTAAGACCGAATGGCAGAACCAGGAATTTATAATGACCATATCGGATTCTAAAAGCTATTTTTGGCACATCTTCTTTTCTGACCTTCAATTGACGGTAACCCGATCTGAGATCAATTTTGATGAAATGACTAGCTCCTTGTAGTTGATCAAATAGGTCATCTATTCTAGGTAAATGATATTTATTCTTAACAGTCACCTTATTCAACTGTTTGTAATGAATACACATTTAGAAAATCCCACCGTTCTTCTTCATAAATAACACTGGAGCTCCCCATGGTGAATTGTTGGGTCTTATAAACCCTTTATCCAGTAATTCCTACAGCTGTACTTTCAACTCCTTCAATTCTATTGGAGCCATTCGGTAAGAAGGAATGGATATTGGATTAGTTCCAAGGTACATTTCGATCTCAAATTGTATTTCTCCATCAAGAGGTATTCCTAGTAAATCCTCAAGAAACACATCAAGAAATTCATTTACCACAGGAATCTGTTCAACTCTATTAGAGGTGACCTATGTATCAACCACACTGGCTAATAATCCCTGACATCCCTTCCTCAGAAGCCATCTTGCACCAATAGTAGATATCAATCTTGCCATCACACTACCTCTATCACCCTAAAATATGAAGTTGTCTTAACCCATAGGTTTGAATTCTACTCTTTTTCCTTGACAATCAATCGTAGCATAGTCAGTGGATAACCAATCCATCCCTAACACTACATCAATTTCCAAAATTGGCAGTTCAAATAAATCTACTATGAGTATTCTTCCCTCTATTTCAACTGAACAAGAATCATACAGATATTCCACATCAATGGTTTCACCTAAAGGTGTAGAAATTTCTAAGGGTATATTCATCTTTCTCCTATCCTTACCTAGTTTTCTAGCAAAAGCAAGTGATACAAAAAATTGCGTAGCCCCTAAGTCAAATAAAACATTCACTAGCACATTTTAAATTAAAATCGTACTTGCCACTATAGTATTAGAAGTCTGGGCTTCTTACTAATTCATAGCAAACACTCTGCCAGCTGCTGACTGCTATGCACCCTGAGCCAAACTTTGGCCTCTACCTCTAACTTTGCCTCTAGAGCCTCTATTGTTATTCTAACTTTGTTGTACTATAGGCCGAGATGTTATGGGTACTGCCTGCAATCCCCGAGTAAGCAAACAATCTCTAATGTAATGACCCTACTGTCCATATCTTAAATAGACTCTAATAATAAATCTATAGGTACTCGAGTGTTGCTTGACACACTGAAAGTAAGAAGGAAAAGTCTTATTAACCCTCTCTGATCTTCAGTGTCACGACCCCACCTGGGAGCCGCGACGGTCCTAGGGTACGGGTGATGTCTAAGCTACCAGTACCACGAATAACCCCCTTATCTATATGGCATGGCAAACAATTCAATAACAAGCTCAAATATAACTTGACAATTCTATAAAAATTTGGGCAGCATTTTCTCTATAAAAAAAACTATGCCCAGCTGAAAAACATGCAAATAAGCACTTCCAATATATATCATCATCAATACCCATATCTCTATCATCAATGATCCCTTTGGATCTCCAATATCAACTCAATATATATATATATATATATATATATATATATATCATACTTTATCCATCCATAGTATCATTATATATTCAAACCATATAAATACAATCACATACATATACATGCCCCTATTTACTTTACAGTACCATGGAATCTCTATACTGTACAAATATTTACATAGACTTTTGGAACTGGAATATTACATGTTTCAAGTATCAAAATTCCACTGCGAGGATAGGAAGTGCCTATGGAATTCGAGCCTCACTGTTGACCTGAAAATGATAACCACTGAAGGGGGTGAGTATAAAAATAGTCAGTGAATATATATATATATATATATAAATGCAGTAGATGATCATTATACCATGATTGCCCATATATGGCCTATAGAATTAATAGAAGATAACAAGTAAAGGAAATAACAAGTATTTGTATCAATATCCATATAAGTATTCATATAAATATTCAATGTACAAGTCAACACACATATAATATAACAGGATTGGGTCTAGTAATAAGAGTAATCATACTATCTGTAATAGGCACAATAATAAAGTGCATAATTCACTACACGCAAAAGGGGATCTGCCTTTACAACTAGAAAATATTACACCCTCCCTAGCATGGGTCAATTTATTTATTACCAGAGAATATTACACCCTCTCTAGCAAGGGTCAATTAATTTAACATCAGTGTGCATACGGTCGATTGAATTTTCACTACACCATCGATGTAGTCCTGTTATAATACCATATGGGTGTGTCTCCATATAACCATCAAATATAGCATAAATAGAACTTATATAGCTGTAGAATGATCATATATATAATTATAAAGAATAATAGAACAAATTTGGGTAATGTCAAAAAAATGTTCGGAGGGACCCAATTGCACTGCCGCAACTGACACTTGCAGTTACGGGTTCGTTTTGGGATTTTTGAGTAGTTTATAGTTAACTATGTTACCAAAGGATTTAGGTGGACCATGAGGTACCGTATTAAAGCTTAGGTCAAGACTAGAATATTGGGCCAAGTGGTGGCCCAATTAGCTTTCTGGATTTCATTTTATGGATGGACAAAGTTTAGGTCATTTTAGATCGTTTCGGTGGGCTTATTTACGGGCCATTTTACACTGTTTGTGTTTTGGGGTATCAAACTCTATCTTTATTAGTTCAAATGAAATATTATAGCATATATGATGCAAATCATGCATGATTATACATATAGACTCACCTTTATCTCAAAAAGATTACTTTATCCTCCAATATTGCTTTCGAACCCTAGTCGGCCCGCCGTTCAACACTCCGAGCTGGAGTACTTGACGGTTCACCTATTTTTCACATATAACACTCCAGTAAGACTTTAAAACATCACAAAACATGTTATTCACATAAATAGACATCAAGCATACACTATATGCATTATAAACCTTGCTTTGCACAATTAACCCTATTTTCAATCCTTTATGCCATAAACACATTCCATTACCATATTTCACTCACATTTCATATGTTCATCAATATTTTACCAAGTTAAGAACTCATATACACTTAGTTCATCATTTTATATCAAACATACACCATATTCAAGTTTAGCTTCCAAGTACTTAAATCAATCATCTTTTACATATCTAAACCTATACATTTCCATCATTTTCATCACTTAATCATATTCAAGCACTTCCTTCCTAATCACATTAGCCTAACACATTAAACTAACAAAGTCAATATTGTTTAACTTAAATGGAATTCATTCCATTCATCTATTTTTCAACACCAATCCATCAAATAACATATATATGCATCAAATGTATAACATTCATCCATTTAAATCTATCAAACATCAAAGCACAAATCCACCATTCATGCTTCATCAATTCGGCCAAAATGGAAATCCTTCCAAATGGATTTCTTTCCACCATTTAATCATTAATTCATTATATACATACCAAATACACATCATTCCATCATTTAAACATATAAAACATCAAAGTATCAAACCATTTCTTAGTCATACATAGTTCGACCACTTTGGTTTTCCATTCAAATGATTTTTTTTCAATCATTTAACCACTAATTCATGTTAAACACATCAAATAAACATCATTTGAACAAAAAGATTCATCAAAAACACACTTTGATTCATATTTCTTCCTATTAGGGTTTGGTTTCCAACTTTTGATTTTTCTTCCATCTAAAACACATTTTTGTTACTAATTCACATCAAATAACATCTTAAGAACATAATTGAATTAAAAGAATTGAAAAATCACTTACTTTCCAACTAGTTCTTCAAAATCTTTAAAGGATTGATTTGTCACTTTTTCTTATTTTTCCTTTGAATCTATGGATATAATTGTGTTTAAAATGATGGAATTAACATGTTTCCATCAAAAAATGAAAGAAAACAACAAGTTATGGCTTTGATCAAGATTGGCCGAAACTTGTAATGGATGAAAGAGAAAGTTGGTTGGTGTTTTAGCTTAAGGAAGATGATGAATAATGAAGAGGTTGGGAAAATCTATGTAAAAATCAAATGGTGTGATCTAATGCTTTGAGCTTATGATAGAAATGGTGAAACCTGGCTATCCAACCATCCATTCCCTCATCTTTTCATCCAATGGTTTGATTTTGATAAGCCTAAAATGATACCATAGGTTTGCATACACCATATAACTTCATATTTCAAAGGAAAAGTCCAAACTACCCTTAGTTCAAATAGAAATCCCAAATCAAGCAGCTTTGCTCGGGATTATTTTCTACCGGGTTTAATTCTCCAACAATTATTCATTTAAACATAATATCATCATTTTCATGTCCTAATATTCTTTTCTACCTTCAAATATGCTATTTATTATATAAAAACTTGAAGGGGTGTGAAATGACCATTTTGCCCCCAGTTCATCAAAAACTCAATTTTTTCCGATTTTGTCCTAACAGCCTTTAAACCTCTTTAACTCATATAATACATCATAAAACATGCACATATGTTCAATTTCATACATAAGCATGCAATATCACACAACAATCAATTCAAGAAAAATTTCCCTTAGTTGGCCCCTTAATGGTTCAGGTTAGGTTTAAGCTGAGGTGTTAAATTAAGGTACCAGAAGACATCTGAGGGGCAGATGAAGTGGCCAAAGACTTGCTCTGATTCTGGCTACTACTCTCAACTGGTCTCTGAACTGGCCTAGTACCCATATCAGAGGGTCTAGAATGATAATTGTTGTTGCCCCCTCTATTCATGTTGTTTTTCCCTCTAAAGATACCATTCCTCTTCTACTCCATTTTAACTCTTTCTTCTTTACATTTTTCTTCTATCTGAACCTTCTTATCTATCAATTTGGTCAGGGAGGTATATTTTGTAGCTAATAGAATGTTATGCAGATGTGCATTAAACTCTCCTTGAAATCTCATAATCTTTGCAAATTTAGACAATCTGAGGAATTCTTTAGCATATTCTGCAACACTCATGCTTCCTTACTTTAACTAATCAAACTGCATCAATCTTTTCTCTTTCTTGTTAGTATAGGTGCTTTAAAGATAATTATTATAATGATAATTTTAGATAATATTAAGAAAAGGCATTCTTTATTAACCAGTGATTTATTTATATTTAGAATAAAATCGTATAACTACTTAATAAAGTTCATGGTGTAAACATAACATGAAGGCATTCATGATGTGATCATGATAGTGACATGGTTATTATGTGCAATTATGTTTTACATAAAATATCCCTAGTCATAGAATAAATAAGATGGGACATTATTGATTCGTAAAGACTAGCACTTGTGTATACTATTTGATTTTATCAAACCATATGATCTCATAAAGATGTAGACATGAAGATGTCTAAGTATAACATATGGATGCTTATTAGGAATAGTAAGTACATTGGAGTGGTCACTTGAGATTATCATATGGAATTCTAAATCTTGTTAATGATACATCTCAATATGGCAATGTGCAAATGTCCTTGAACTTGAGATATTCAAGAGTGATCTAGAATGAAGAGGCTATGCTTTGATTTTGTACCTTGCTCTCCTAAAGGGTCTACTTATAAGGCAGACATTGGGTATAGTTAGAGGCACTCATAGATATTTAAATAATCAATAAAGGAATTCATAACTCCTATTAAAAGGAGAGTTTTACCTAAGGCCTCTTGTAAAATATTATTATTGAAAATATCTGGCCAGAGTAGACTGTACTTAGAGCTGACCTCTAAGGAAGTCAATTTTAGTAATGAGGCTCAGGGATAAGGAACTATTGTTTAGGCTAAGTGTGGTGTAGCCAGCTTAGTATTGTCAACACAAAGTCCATACGTTAAACCGAACATGGTAAAAGTAATTGAAGGGACTACTAGCACAATATTGTTATGTGTAAGGGTTTCGTATTTATCACAAGTACTTTCTAATTATTTAGGGGTCTTCATATGTGGCTAGATACCGCTCATGATCTACTTAGGTTATAAAGATTTAATTAAAGAATTAATTACAAATTAAAAGAGTTTAATTCATATAATCCTTGTTGGACAATGATTACTTTTTATGAAACTTTCCTATTTTGGAAATAGAATTAATTTAAGGAAATAATTAAGGACTTAAGTTTCCATTTAATTAAGAAACCTATTAGGTCACACGCATTGAAAAAATTCAAAGAGTAAGTAAAAGAGTTAATTAAATAATGAATTTAATAGGATGAAGTTCATATATTTAATTAAAGTGTTTTAAAATAATTTAATATGATTAAATTAATTAGCTAATTTAATTATTTACATAATATGTATTTAATTAAATAGGGCCTATTGGATTATGTTGACTATAGGCTTAATAAGTCAAAAGTCAAAGGAATGTGTTTGAATTTTTCTTAATGGCATAATAGTCATTAATCTTATTGATTTAATCTAAACCGTTAGATTAAAATATAATTAACCTAAGGTACCTATAAATATGATATGATCATAATATGCAATTGAGTCTCCTTCTCTTAACCCAGTAGTAGCTGAAATTCCCTTAAATACAATAAGGAGGATTTGGCTACCCTAGATATCAAGAACACCAAGGTCAAATCCTAGTCTAGCACACAAAAGGTTTCGTCCTTCTCTTTCCGTCTTTGATCTTTGCGTGGATACTTTGGTACTTTCCATAGAGGTTTTGGAAAGATTGTGGTTTACTACAACCCATCTTGGAGATCAAATAACAAGGTGATTCAAATTAAAATTCAAAGAAAATGTAAAACTCTTAATCCTTTTCTATAAGAAATTGATTTTAATCTATATAGGATCCTAAAGGAATTAAAAATTTTATTTTCCACTATGCCTAAAGGCCCTTTAATTCCTTACATGTGGTATCAGAGCCAACCTATAATTGATTAAAATTAATTAAAAACTGAATTTTGAATGTTGGTGTTTCGGTTTGATTTAATGTAAACCAAAACTATTTTAATTTTGCTTAAGCTATTGTCCGATTTTGCATCATGAACATCCATGAAAATAATTTGATTATGTTCTTGGATTTAGTTTGAAATAGTTTCAAGCAAAATTATAAAACTTGTACAGTTTTATGTTTTGTTGAAAACAGGTGTTATTTGGACAGTCATTACTATTCAAAATTTAATGATGAACATAAATGAACATTATTTGATAATAATCCTTAATGAGTCAGGAATTCATAGGCTTTGACTTTGCTTAATTTGGAGTTCGTTTGAATTAGATTCAAACAAGTTTCCTAAACCTAGTCAACTAGGATTACAAGTCCTAATTAGATTAGGATTTCCTTTTCTTTAAAAAAGAAGGAATTAAGGTATTTTAATTTAAATTAATATGATTAATTGATTATTAAACCTTATTAATTAAATGGTGATTTAATTGTTGGAACTCTAGAATGTATTTTACAAAATTAATTTTTATACGAAACTTACAAAATTGTTTTATTAGTTATGCGAATAAAGTATTTTTGTAAAATCTTTTAAATTGATTAAAAGAAAAGGTCCAGAACTGATTTTTTAATTTATTTTATAAATTTAAAATAGTTTTATGATTTCTAAAATTTCTAAACCTGATTGGAAACTTTTACTAGTTAAAGTTTCACCGATATGAGGAAACTAGAGAAATTGCAGCATTATATGCTTGCAATATATAAATTAATTAAAATAATGATTTTATTTCTTTTATTTTAACGATCATAAAATTATTTAAATTAATTTTTTAAATTTTAGAAATAAATTTGAAATTTATTTAAAATAATTCAATAAGTCGAATTCAAATCGAAAAGATAAAGCCATGGAAAAAATGTGAAAATTATTTTTGCATTGAATTCTTTTAAGTGTTTTTAGAAATAACTTAAGGGTATATGTTAGGCATGATGGTATAGTTATGGACTATAGACCAAAATGATTATTCAAGCACCCTGGTTGCCTTTTGAGTGGCTGTAATAGTTAGTATTAAAGCTTTTACTTTTAAAAGGATGTAAAGTAATTTATATAGGACTTAGAAAAGATTCAAGACGGAGGCCCATGATGACCAAAAGGTAAAGGAGACTTGGAGAAGTACCTTGAAAACTTGGAGACCAAAATTATTATAAATATTAATTCAATTTTTAGCTTTAAGTTATAATCTCATGCATCTACCTAGATTTGACCTATGACTTTTTACGGCTCGAAAAGTCAATGTAGATTTATCCATAATCATGATCATGTAATTTGATTATCATATTTATATCTTGATGATGAATACAAATATTATATGCATGCTAGGATTAAATTGATGAGACGATAGAGAGAAATCCCTATTAATTTAATATTAAGGCTAAGTCTTCTGTTTAATACGGAATGAACTAGAGTTTCTTTAAGTGATGGCTTGTTGAGTCACTCAAGCCGAACCATTTTACAAAATATGTTTAATCAATGAAAATAGTATTTTTTGATTAAATAGGTGGGTCTTAACAAATATTATTGGCTTGTTGAGTCACTCAAGGCTAATAATGATTTGAGACATGTTTGGTGATATGCGCATATGATGTACATATGTATTAAGAGTTAATAACCAAATGAATAAGTAATCACATAAGACATGAAAGATATGAGATATCTACTATTTTGATTTAAAATGATTTGTTGAGTCACTCAAGGTTATTTTAATGATGATAGATACTTACCTACTAGGAAGGACTTTCATATAGGTTCTTCTCGAGTTTACAGTGAGGGTTATGGATTCACAATAAAATAGTGGGAGCAATGCACATAATTTAAAGACCTAAATACATTCACCATACTAATTGTCTATTTTAAATCTAGGTTGCTAGAATCATGACTATCCACATACAATTACGCGCCATACTTGATAACAACAAATTGTCTGGAACAAATTTTAATCATTAGTTCTAAAGTGTGAGAATTGTTCTCAAATCTGAAAAGATAAACTATGTCCTTGAGACTTCTATTCTTGTGCCTCCTACTGAAGATGCACCACAAGATGTTATGGATGCATACCAGAAGCATAAAGAAGATGATAGTTGTGCTAATTGCATTATGTTATCCGATATGACTGTTGAGCTACAAAAGCAATATGAGGCCATGGATGCCAACTCTATAACATTCCTTATGAAGGAATTGTTTAGAGAACATGCTAAAGTTGAGATATGAGATATCCAAGCAAGTTTTTAAAACCAAGATGGTGGAAGGCTCATCTGCAGCTGCACATGTACTCAAAATGAATGGATTTATAGAAAGGTTAGAAGCACTAGGATTTCAAATGGATCATGAGTTAAGTATTGACTTAATTTTGCAGAGTTTGCATAATAGTTATTCACAATTCGTGATGAACTATCAGATGAACAAGATCAATTCCACTATCCCTGAGATGATTAGCATGCTTAAGTCAGTTGAGCCATTTATTAAGAAAGAGAAGGCTCTGATGCATGTTGAGTCTTCTAAATCTTCTCTTAAGAAGAAGAAGAAGAAGAAGAAGAAAAAGAAGGCAAAGAAATCCTTAAAACCTAAAGGTGGAGTTTCTAAAGGTAAAGCACCTGCTGTAAGTAAGACTATCAGCAAAAGGACTTATTTTCACTGCGGAAGGGATGGACATTGGAAGAAGAATTGCAAAGACTACTTGGAGTCATTAAAGAAGAAGAAAGCATTGGATGCGTATACTTTAGGTATTTTTGTAATTGATATTAATATTGTTTGTAATACAACTTGGATATTGGATACCGGATGTGGTGCTCACATATATAATGATATGCAGAATAGTAGAATGTTTGAAAAGGGCGAGATGGACCTACAAGTTAGGAATGGAGCAAAGGTTGTTGCATTAGTTGTAGGAACATTTCATTTATCTTTGCCTAGTGGTTTAATATTAGTACTTAATAATTATTTTTATGTACAGATTTTAAATAAGAACATTATCTCTGTCTCAGTTTTAAACAGTGAGGGATATTACTTTGTAATAAAAGAATGCCATTGCACCATTTATTTAAATAATATTACTTATGGTATATGTTTTATCTTTAATGGGATTTATATTTTGGAAATAGAAAGTTCCATTTATAATATCAATTCAAAAAAACCAAAATTAGATAACTTTAAAACATCTTATCTTTTTCATTGTCGACTTGGCCATATAAACCAGAAGCACATGACTAAGTTACACAAGTCTAGTGACATAGGGATATTTGATTATGAATCATATGATACATGTGAATCATGTGTTAGTGTAGGTGCTCTAAAGACAATCATTGTAATGATGTTTTTAGAAATATATTATTAAAATGGCATTATTTATTAATCAGTGTTTATTATTATTTAGAATAATATTGTATAATTGTTTAATAAAGTCCATAGTATAAACATAGCATGAAGGCATTCATGATATAATCATGATAGTGAGATGCTTATCATGTTTAATTATGTTTTAACCTAAATTTTCCTAGTCATAGAATCAATGAGATTGGACATTATTGATTCGGAAAGACTAGCATATACGTATATTATTTTATTTGATCAAATCATCTGATCTCATAAAGATGCTGACATTGAGATTGTAATATCTGCTATTTTGAAGTATAAATTTTGATATTTTTTTTTTATGTTGGAGAATTTTAAATTTCAAGTGAGAATATTGAGAATTTCAGAAAAAACTTTTATTTTAGATGTAGTAAAATTCAGTGTTGATCATTTATTACTCTTAAATAAATAATTTGATAAAGTGTAAAACATGAAAGTTGTTAATTTATGTCCTAGCTATAATTCTATAAAATGGTTTGGTAAAATTTTGTGTATGTGTTGAGTTGTGTCTATTTGAGCAAGGCTGGTGTGGTTGAGAATTTCTGCAGAGATGCAGTGTCTGTTTGGAATTACTGGAAATGATTGAGGTAGATTTAGCTAAAGTGATGAACATGAAAAATGTTTGTTTGTGTGTTGAGATGATGTCTGTAAAATTTCAAAATTTTTGGATAAGTATATCTCAGTGGAGAGTGATTTGTATCAGGATTGTTCGGTCAAAGTTTGAGGCAGGAGTCCGGGTGACTTTTGGAGAGTCACTACGGGCTGTGTGTGGGTTGATTTAATTTCAAATTTTGATATGTTGTGTTCTTTCCTGTTGATTATAAGTGGCAAGAAGAATTGATAAGTTTGGATAATTGTAGCTCATTTGCGAACTGGCTAAGTGGGGGATGTTAGGCAGGAATTTAACTTAGAAGTATTGGTTATAGAGAGCCAGCATATTACGAGAAGGCATCTTGTGGACTGGCAATGCGAGGTGACATTATGGTGAAGTGAGTTTGCCGAAGTGGCATTTGGCGAGAAGCTTTGGCAAAGAGCTTTGGTGAAGAGCTAAGGCGAAGAGCTAGAGGGAAGAGCTAAAGCGAAAAGGATTTGGTGAAGAGGCATTGTGCGAAGAGAGAATGTGCGAATTGGCAGTTCGCGAAGAAGCGAAGAGGCAAAGAGGCTAAGAAGCATTGCCGAGGTGGCATATGCGAGGAAGAGTTGCGAGGAGAGTTAGCGAGGCAGCATATACGAGGTAGCATATGCGAGCTGGAATGTGTGAGGCAGCATTGCCGGATCAAGTTTGGCGAGCTAGCAAGTGCGAGCTGGGAATGCGAAGAGAGATTGGTGAGCTGGCTTAGGCGAGGTAGCTTTGCCGAAGCGATTGGCGAGCTGGTTTAGGCGAGGTATTTTGTCGAGGCATTTTGGCAAGCTAGTTTGGCGAGGTAGCTTTGCCGAGACAGGTTGGGCGAGGCGAGCTAGCTAGCATGTTTCTGGGCAAAAGTCTATTTAAGCCCAGTAACCCCCAGTAGCGATTTCGCGATTTTCTTTCTTCCTTCCTTTTTGCAATTTCAGTCTTCTTCTCAGATTTGTTTTATATTTTATTCTAAGGCATTAAAGCTTAGATTAATGCAATAGACTCCTGGATTAGTCTATATTTAAGGTAGAATTATCAGTCTGAGTAGTGTTTTGCAGAAAACTCAGTTTGAAGGAAATAAGGTAAATTTTCTCCCTAAA
>CANXYC011160233.1:0-12502 GCA_948193065.1 Aleurites moluccanus
TAAATGGTTCGGCCAAGAGGTGACTTTCACATATGGTTTCCAATTCCAATTCTAAAGCATTAGGCATGTTAAATGATACATATAGAACTCACCTAAAGCTTCTAATTGCTTTGGAAAAAATGATTTCCACCAATTTCCTTCAATAGGCAACTTGTGTAATCTTTGTGTTCTACACCAAAATAATCTCAAAATCATTATCCATTAGCCTCCGATTAACATATTCTAAGATCAAATATCATAAACTAACACTAATTCAAATATCTAAAGCAAACAACTTCCATTATGGTTTAGAATTTGGGGATTTCTACCCAAATGCATCAATTGATGCAATCTAACTTAAAACCCACCTAATTCAATGTCTGTAACACTTAATTAACTTAAATAATCAAATCACCAAGTTACCTCTTATGGATGGTATGGTCAAAATCTCCCTTTCAAGAAATCCTTGATTTCCTTTGCAATTTCAAGGAAGAAATGGTTGGAGAATGAAAGAACCAAGATAGCTTTCAAGTTTTCTTTGATTTTTCTTAAGGAATTTGGTTGGAAAAATGAAAAAGAATGGAGGAAGAAGGAAAAGGAATGATTCGGCCACCAAGATGGAAGGAGCAGAAGATGGAAAAAATTTGTCTAAGTGTTGTATTAAGTCAAAATGGCAAATTGCATTTTAGTCCTTAAACTTTCAAGTAATTATACTTGGGCCCCAACTTCTTCTGTAATTTATTCTGACAATTCTGTTAAGAATTGGATTTCAAAGTGGGGAATCAAAAGACTTATTTTAATTTGCACTTATTTTTTAAAAATAGTTTTAGAACCATTCTGAAGCCCAGACAGATTAATTTCCACTATTCCCTTTGAAGTTCCATTTATTTACGGTTTTGCTATTACTTACTGTTTTAGTGTTCCTAAATTTTTTTCCACCTCTTTCTTTTTACCAAATTATACATGCATTTATGTGATCTTTCACCCCTGGTCAGAATAAAAAATTCATCTGTTGACTGGACAACTAATTTCTCGGCAGTGTTTCCGACACCGCCGATTTTTGAAAAAGCATTTCATTCGCTTTCTAATTGTGTCTCTAAAATAATTTCCCATCATTTCAATGCCTTTAAACCATATACTGAGAATGGAATCATGCATATAAGTTATGATTTCCTAGGGTATTACATGACCCTTTTTGATAACTTTTGTACCTAACTCAAATTTGAGTTTCATTGTTCATTGAACCTAAGACTTGTTCATTGAACCATATTTATATTGACTGATTGAAAGAAATTAATTAAGTTCAATGAAAGTTATATAACACCATAATTTTTTTATTGGCCTTTTGGCACACATATGAGTTCTTTCTTCTTATTTTATATGTTAATATGACAAAGTTACCTTATTGATGGGGTAGTGAGTAAGTACCATCAGCATTGTGCACAATAAACATTGTAAACCCTAGCTGGGAAGGATTATGGTCCTATCCATAAGGCCTGATCCACCTTATGTTATTTATATGTGATAAAGTAAAATGTAAAACATTTTGTGGCCCATTATCTATCATATCTGCATGATTATTGTTCCCAGATATGCCTATACATCTTTATTTGATTTTCATATCCATTTCCCTTGATTTGTGCCTTTGGTATGCTATCCATGAAGCCATTCATTGTTATTAGTTACTTATTGATACCTACCTAATCAAGTGTATGGTAATATATATTTGACTCACTAAGTATTTTTATATTCACCATTTCAGTAGTTTAACATTTTTCAGGTCAAGAGTAAGGAGTTCCCAAATTTTCTTCTTCAGTTGGGACCAAACTGTCTTTTGCAGTGTATATGTCAAATCTTGTGCTTTTCCTTTGTATTCATAAAAGCTCATGGTACTGCATATAGATGAACCAGAGATGTATAGAATATTGTATGAATAATAGATATTCTTGATATCCAAAATGCAAGATATGTTATGAATATGATGAGATTCAAAAATAATGATAGATGAATGAGATGAGATGACTGATATAGAATTGTATGACAAGTGATGACTGATAGATTGAGGAAATTGATAGTAAGACTGTTATAATAAGGAATGAAAATAGGTCATAAGCAGGGGTTCTACGGGTGTTGGTAGCCTTAAGCAATTCTCACATCCTAGGACCTTCATGTTAAAAAACTGGGATGTGACATGTGGTGACACTGATTTTTGATATATATTGAGCTCGAGCTGAAGCCTAATGATGTAGCATCAAGAATCAAGATGGCGAGAGGAAGATTGCTTGTCAAAGTGATTACTTTTGCTTTTGGATGGAGGAAATTGCCAGGGTTGTCTTAGAAATTAATAATCCGAGTTTATATTTTAATATATAACATGTGAAAAGGAATTTCAAAATGAATTTGGGTCATTTTGGGCTATATTCGATGGTCCGAATGCAAATCGGGCCTACAAGTTCGTTTACGGCAAGTCGTCTGGCCTGTGCCAGTCTGAAGCCAATTTAAGTTTTTTCCTTTTTTTTCTTTTTTTTTTTTCAGTTACAAGGAGTTTAGAAGTAGTTCTAAAGGTTTTTGAAAAGTTTCAGTTCATTTTGGATAGATCGGATGTAAGAACAAGTGCGCGGGGTCGACGAGCCTGTTTGTGGCAAGTCATCAGGAAACTATTGGCTTGTGGCTGTAATAACCTAGAAATGTATAACATGTTTTAGTGAATAAAATTCTCAGTATATAGATCAAAATCATCAAAATGACCAATAATAATTTTAGAAAATTAGTTAGAGCGAAAATGAGAAAATTTTTCGGAAACCGTCGGTACCGATATCGCTACTGTAAAAATAGCGGAACGGATTACGGATGAATTTTTGAATTTGGTTTGAGGGTAATTGATAATATATATTTATGTGTGAATACAGTAAAAAGAAATTTGAGAAAATATTAAAAAAAACACTGCAAAAATGAGCAAAATGGCATTCTCAGTGAATTGTGAATTTTGTCAGTCCAAATTTCAGAATGACTCTGAAACTATTTTTGTTAAATAATATTAATTAAAATATGATGTTTAAACATTCACTTTGAATTCTAATTCCCGACGGAATTTTCAGAATAAATTACCGAGCGAAAGATGACCAAAAGCAATTTTCAAAAAATTAGAGGACTAAAGTGTAAATTGCCTATTTTGTCTTACTATATAACGGACATTTAATGAAATTTTTGCTCAAAATTCTGATTTTCTTCCCATTCTTGCCGTGAGCTATTTCCTCTCATTTTGTTGATTTTCTATCAATAATTTGTGAAGGAAAATTATTCTAAATCCTAAACTAAAACTATACAAACCTTAAATGACCAAAGTTAACCATAGAAAATAAAATAAAAAAATTGAAGAACAAAACCATAGAAAATAAAATAAAAAAATTGAAGAACAAGGAAGGTGCTCATTTCGGCTATTTTGGGGTTTTGGGATAAGTTAATGTTTTGTTTGATTTTTTGGTTTAATTAGGTTAAATTGATGATAAAAGGAATGGGTAAATGGTTTAATTGTATCAATTGATGCATTAAATAATTTTTCCCAATTTCTAACCCTAAAATTGAAGTTGTGTAATTTGATTTTGGATATATGGATTAGGATAGGTAAATTGGCTTTAGAATAAGTCAATTAGGTATTAATCGGTATTTAATTGACGTTTGTTTCGTTGTAGAAAACTCGTTTGGGAAAAATCATTGAAATTGGCCTAAACCGAGGATTGAGGAATTGGCTAGTAATTTCATTGCTTTTGGTAATTTGGAGGTTTAGATGAGTCTACTATGCATTAATTTACTTGCCCAAATTGATAAATTGAAATTTGGAAACCAATTGTGAAAAAGTGTTCTTGGCCGAACCCTAATTGTGCCATTTTGCCTTGTTTTTGTTCATGCCTTCGGCTTGTATTTTCTTGGCTTATTTGATGAAGATTTTTGAGTTGTGGTTGTTGCCTATAAATTTCTTTCCATGTGCATGTTTGTTGATATTTGGGGCAATGTCGAAATTGCACCAAAACCATGCCGAAATTTCCATAGGCCAACCATTTGAATGCCACCGTCGCCAGCGACGATGGCATGCGAATTGCGTCAACTTTTTTGCCGCAAATGACCAAAATATGTTTGTTCCCATTTTTTATCGTTAGACCTTTGGCCATCGTTTCATTGATTATTATTGATGTCTTATTGATTTTAGGCTCATTAATTGATTCAAATAAGCTATTGCTACTTAATTGCTATTAATTGATTGATATTGAGTTTGTTGAAATTGAGGATACCATTGTGGTATAATGGTGTCTATTGATAAGTTTCCCTTCTTATGTTGACCTTATTGTGATATAGCTGAGCTACCGATTCGACTGGGTAGTGGGAAAATACTGTCGACCTTGTACACATTGTATTACTGATACCCTAACTAGGAAAAGGGTTATGGACCTAGCCATAAGATCTGATCCGTTTTATGTTACAGATATTGCTATAGGACACTGTATGTACGCATCTAATTTGCATATATTCCATAGAGGAGACTGTATATGTGCATATAGTTCGCATATAGTCCATATTGATGCTACAGGAGATTGTATAATTTTATAGAATCCAGCCTTTTATCTGTTTTTCTCTATGGTACCGAACCTTTGATATTCTTATTGATCTATTCTGTTATTTACTGTAAATTGGTTATACTGAGCTTTTGATATCATTGGTTCTTCTGTTAATCTCACTTTTATTGGCAATGCATATAGATTCACCGAGTATCTTATATACTCACCCTCTCATTGTTTACCTATTTCAGGAGAGGAGTAGATTGTAGAATCCTGTCGTCTGTCATCCAGGGATTTCTGCCAATATTACTGATGTATATATATTTTGTACTCTGTATTTTGATGTTCATATCTAGCTGCTCTATGTGGTATGTATGGGTTAGCTAGGACATAAACAGATACATATATGTTTATGATGATATATGAGATGGTATTTTCAGAATGAATAGTGTTATGTGAGTGACTGGATATTTATATATGTTGTATGTAATTGATGATGGGTTTCCGCTGCACTATGAAGGATAATTTCTTTTCCGCTGTGATATGTATATATTGTGAATGTGATTGATACTGGGTTCTATAGGTGTCGGTCGCCATTGGCATCTTCCACGCCCTAGGACCATCGCGGCTCACGAAAGCGGGTCGTGACATGTTCATGGATATTTCAGATGAGTAATGCTTATTACTTAATTTACAAAATTGACCGATTTCAACCAGAGAGGAAATTCAGGATCATTACCATATAGGTAATACCAATTACCACCATCAAAATTGCCTCATGAAGGACTTACTAACAAAAATCAATTTTATGAACTTCAGTTGAAATACTAAACTTCCAAATATACCATATAAGAGTTCCTATACCATTTACCTCAATTCCATCAATCTCAAATGATATACTAACTATTTTAGCAAACAATTCTAAGGATTCTAAGCCCAACATAACTTATCACTAGCCAAAATTTGGCACAAACATTCTAATCTATTAATTTAACAATACTATATCTCTCAATCAAAAACTAGAAATACCATTTACCTTGAAATGAACCATCAATGGTTTAAGCTAAACTAGCCAATAATTAATCTTAATTGTGCTTGCTCACAATTCATTATCTCTTAGTAAGACAATTTCTTCTATAAAAAAAAATGATCCAGTCTAAATGAATTTCTTACCTTATCATATATTTCCAAAATAAGATCTCTTGTTCTTTCTATTCAATAAGTCTTAACCTTGAGTTGCTAATAAAACACTTTATTCAATAGTCATTACATCATGAACTCACACATTCTTTTCCTTAATCTCCCATTTTGTCCTTGATTATACATTACTCCTGATAATTCTAACACCAATGAAACCTCAATAACTAACACCTTAGTCTTCCTCAATCACTTTATCCCTTAGCTTACTATTAACCTACACTTGGTTATGTTTTTTAACTCCGATTTACGAATTCTACTATGGATGCAATTCTTTATTATATACAACTCTTGATTTAAATCTTCAATGTATATAATTCTAGAACAACAGTCCATTGAATTTGATCTAATATCTCCAATTCACTATACCTACACAACTATTATATCATTCAACCTCGAATTTCATTCTTTGTATTGATTAAAACTAAAATCAATCACTTTATTCCAATTTTACCTATAAGATATACTCTTAATATTACAATCTTTCATTAATGAATTTCTCAAATCAGTATTATCATCTTAGTACATAACATAAGGTACTCATACTTAAACTCTACAGACGACTATACATACACTACAATATTTCTTATGAAATAAAATTATCCATAACTTAGGTTATTATATTCTCACTCAAGGAAGCAGTGGCATCATCTCTAAGTCTACTCTTTTCCTAAAACATTAATTTTGTACACGTAATTATACTAACTTAAGTATCGAAGGTCCCGCGCTAGGCCATAGACTTGGCTTAACCTCCTAATATTTTCTTTCTTTCTATTTTTGTCTTGCAAGCTAATATCCAACATAGAATCAGAAGCCCAAACACTAATTCTCCCATTGAATAAGATCCTACAACTTTCATCTAACAAGGTCTAATACCTACATCACATCATGTTTCAATTCTCACCGATATAAGGTCCAACACCTTCCACCAATACAAGGTCCAACACCTTTCAACGAACAAGTTTCAATATATTTAACTCAACTCAATTATACCCATGAGGATTCAATAAGCCTCCGATCGATCTTGGCCTAACTCTCCCACCTTCTCATCATTGTCTCATCAAGGCAAGTCTAATGCCTACCAAAAAGCCAAAATCCAATGTATGGCACATCTAATGATGGGTGGTCTTTGGGATTGAAGCACTCATGTTCAACCAAAGAGAAAAAGAAAAACCATTGCTATGGAACCATTATAAAACATATTGAGAAGAAGTCCATTTTCTTCCGATCAATAAAAGTCATTAGGACCATCGAATTCTTGGAGACTAAATTTTACTTGAATCTTCCAAGAAAGAAATGGAAAAGGCACAAAACCAGAATGGTTGCTTGCAATTGTCCATGATTGATGACGACTAATAATTACAAAGGTTTTGCTGGCACTTGTCCGACTACAACTAGTAATAATCGACACTACATAACTAAATTCAATTTCTTAAAGGGTAAGAAGCGAATCTGAATAGGACAAGAATTTTATTTTTTTAAAGTAATTTTAGGAAAAACGTTTTAGGGATTTTTTTTTTTCTAAGGATAATAGTATATATATTCCATATTGTAAAATCTTTTCATCATAAAAAATATATATATATATGATAAAAAAAAAAAAAAGGTATACTCACCTTAAACAATTCAACAAAATCACAATTAAATAGCACAAAAAAAAAAAAAAAAAAAAAATTGGAACTTCCCTGTTTATTTTCTTTAGTCTTACCTCCTAAGATTTAAAGCATAATAATCCTTTAAGAAAACAAAAATAATCAGAAATTTCATTTTTAAAATTAAATTAATAAATATTTAATATTTCATTTCCCAATCAAATTTTATTACAATTTTACTAATAAAAAGTCTTGATTAGTAATTGATCGTATATTTCATGAAATCTATAGCAATATATATAATAAAAAGTAAAAAATTGAATTTAAAAGTTATTTAAAAAAAATTTCATATGTAATGAGTAACTCTTTAGAAAATTAATTTTACTTTAAATTATTCTGTCAATTTTTCTAACATAATTGTATTTTTATAAATTTCAATCATCATTTTATCATTTTCTAACATAAATTATTTTTAATAAAAATTTAAAGTAATATTTTTTTTAATAAAAATTAAAATAATTTTGAGAGAATCAAAATAATTAAAAATATATATTTTGTTCATTAGTTAAATACATTAAATTTTTTTTTTTTATCTGAGTGAGTCAATCTGTGATCTTATTCAAAATAAAATTGAATGATTAAAATAAAAAATTGATATCAAATTTATTATTATATGAAATTGAAATAAAATTTTAAAATATATATATATATATATATATGAATCAAATTTATTGTTTAATATCAAATTTGTATTACATAACTAATGTATATACGTTTTATATAATTAATTGATAATTTTTAAAATAAAATGTTAAAAATTATTAATAAAATATCTATTTAATCTTATTTTAATTAATATAATTAAATATATTATATTTTTAAAATTTAGTTAATTATTTTTATTTTATAACATCATCATCTTAAATTTTAAATTTAATATTTTGATAAATTTTAAATTATTTACAATAATAAAAAAATATATTAATATTATAATATATTAGAATTATTTAATTTATTATTATATGTATAGGAGTTGGTGATATTTATGAATTATGCAACTGTATTTTACATGTATATCAATTATATATGTGATAATATATTTTAAATATTTTATATTTATTTTAATTTTAATTTTTTTTTTTTAAAAAAAAAGGAAATCAAATGAATATTAGAAGATTCTCCTTTATTTTATTTAATTTTTAGTTTTTTAACAAAACTGGTACGTTTATAGCAGACGGTAACGGCGCAAGAATCTAATCCAAAAAATGATTTAAAAAAAAGAAAAGAAGAAGAAAAGAGATAGGAGACGACGCGTGAATAAGAAGGACGCCGAGGGACGCGGCTTGATTGTCAATGACTCGAAGCTCAAAGAAAACCAGAAAAAATAAAAAATAAAAATAAAAAAATAATCCAAAGGGCTCACTTCACTTGTATATACACTAAAAGCCAAAATACACTCTCTAAAATGACTCAACAGTCAAAAATAACCAAACAGAAACCATGGTTTAGTTAAAATTAAAAAAATAAATAAATAAATAAAGTTCATTTTCTCAGTACGGTAAAGCTGACGCGTGTTCTCCCCTAACAACGCGGTTTCTTCCCTCTCCACCGCCCTATTTAATCTACTGCTCTATCTTCTTTTATACTCCCTTTCATTTCCAATTTTATTCTCTCCTTGAACTTCAAAACTTATCTCTGTTTCTCTCTGGTCAAAATCCTTTCTCCCTCTTTTCTTTTTTCTTTTTTCTTTTTTCTCTTTTAAGTTTATAGTCAAAATCTCTACAAAATGCTTTGAACATATATATACATATATGTATATAATTATCTAATCTAAATTTTGCTTAATTTCAATTTCAAACATAAAAAATCAAATTATTATGGCTTCTTCGGAGAATATGCCAAGTCTCGAATCACTCCTGTTTAGACCCTTTCAGGATTCGTGGATTTCAGACGCCTGTGCTCGTGACACAGAAACCTTAACCAGAGCTCTCCAGAAATCCCTTTATTCTAACAATAATGCCCTCTCTTCTGATTCAATCAATCCCTTTCTCAACCTAATATCCTCCTCCGACACCCCAACCCCAACCCCAACTACACCTACCGCCACTAATGTTTCCGGTTCTGATCCAGAAACAGTTGCTCCCAAGCGCCACCGAAACGTGGTCGCTGCTAATGGGAAAGTTTCGAAACGGAAATCCCGTGCGTCTAAGCGCTCTCAGACTACGTTTATAACGGCGGATCCGGCTAACTTTAGGCAGATGGTGCAACAAGTTACCGGTGTTAGATTCGGTAACGCTCAGTTGCCATCGGTATCAGTGCTGAAGCCTGAGCCACAGAGACCTGGTAACCGGTTGCATGGACCTGCTGGCTGCTTGCCTACTCTTGATACGTCTGCGTTTTTGCTTGATCATATTCATCAGCAGCAGCAACAACAGATGGTCGTCGGCGGCACATCTGGGCCGGTTGTTGGACCGAATACTGTGTCTTTTCCACAGCCCGTTGTAGCTGATGATGGGCCTGCTACTGGGCTTGACTTTGATACTTTTTCGAGCTTTCCTACTCTTGAGTCGTGGAAAGTTATGTGATATTTTTTTAGATTTTTGTTTTTTTGTTTTGTTTTTTTTGTTTTGTTTTTCTTTTTTGTTAATTCCTCAATTATATTAGAGAGGCCTGTACTTATGTAGTGGAGGTTTGGTATCTTGGATCTGTTTATATTTTAGTGGGGGCGTTGTTTGGATTAGTTCTTTTCTTGCCTATTAAGTATTTACCTTATTTGATCAATGCAGCTAATGATAGAAGTAATATTGTGAATAAAGTAACTAGTAATGCAACAATTGATTTGGTAACCTGAGATACAGATTCAGTTTCTGCTTTAAGATGGATTTTGAAAATTTTGTATAGGTTGTATTTAATTCCATAATTAAAAATTTTGAAAATTTTTCTGTATTGTCTTTGAATAAAAAGACCTACAACATAAAATTAGATGCAATAAATAAGAATTGAATAATAAAAAATAAAATAAAATAAAAAAAGAAAGAAAGAAAGTTAGGCATTTTATAGATTACATATAGACAAAGAGGTTGTTATCAATCTGAAACAATGGCCACAAAAGTGTTGTTGGGGTTTGGTTTACGATTCTCTTCTCTACTGTTGGTTGATTTGATTTGCCTGTATATATGTCAATTTTATCATCAATGCATTTATGCTGACTCACTCATTGGCATTTTGTTTTCTTTTTATTTTTGAAATTTTCAATTTCTATACATTTGATTCACATTTGAATGAAATTTACAATTAATTATATCATTTTGCTTGCCAAGGAGACTTAGTCCACGTTATTAAAGCTGAGAAATTATAAGTCTAATGTTTGAATCTTGACTTTCTAAATGGCTGTCGTATATGTATTATTTTGCTGATATGGAAAATGCAATGTAATTGTTTGAAATGTTTTTATATTTAAAAATTAATTAAATTCTGATAAAAACAAGTGCTATTTGCTGAAAATATTAATATAATTCATATAAAATTTGAAATTTAAAGTAGAATATCATTTAACAAAAAAAAACAAAATCGTAAGCAATTTTACGGTAATAATTTTATCCTAAACTTGTGAGTAATTGATATCTTTTATATAAATAAAAAATATAATTAATTATTTTTTAAAAATAAAATGTGTAAATTGTATTTTAAGTTCAATAAATTTTTTAATTAATTAGATGAGAAAATTAATAAATAATATACATAAAAGTTATTAAATTTAATAGTTAAATTCACTATCTATTTTAAATTTATATAATATGAGCCATTGTACTCTTATTTTTGTATTTGTTCTTTATTATATAGCGTTTAAAACATATAAAAAGCCTTTTAAAAATGCTCTAAAGAGCCCATTGAACTCTTATTTTTTTATATTGACTTTTTATTATATTTATTCATATTAAAATCTTATTGGAAATGCTCTAATTAGGAGATCAAATTCGACCAAATCGAATTAAACCAATCAAATCAAACTGAAATCGATAATTTCACAGCTGATTGGTTTGGTTTCAGTTTGAAAAATAGAACAAACTGAAAGTTTAGTTTAATTTGCAATTTGAATATTTTTTTTCTCAGTTTCAAACCTATTTGAACCGAAGAATATATATATATATATTTGTTTTTATTTTATATACATCCACATACTTTTTTTAGCTGAATATTAATTTAAAATTTAAAAAAATTGATAATTAATAAAAATAACTAAAGATAAAAGAAAAAAAAAAGTATAATTCTTAAGAAAAAAGAAAATTTTTGAATATATTAAATAATTAAAAATAAATTTTGATCAAATAGAACTGAACCGACAGTTTGATTATAATGATGATTTAGTTTGGTTTAAAAATTCTTCAAACTAAAATGATTAGTTTAATTTGATAAAATTCCTACCTTTAGTTCTAATAATATTAAAAAGAAAAACTTGATGAGATAAAAAGCATAAAAAAATGAAGCTTTTTTAATGAAGCTTGTATGGGGAATTATAATTAGGCCGCAAGATCTTAGGGTTTTTATTTTCCAAGGTAAGTATGGGGTAATTTGTCATGTCCAATTTTTGAAATGCGATGGTCATAGAGCACAGGTACACTTAAAGTTACTGAAAATCTGTAGAACCCTTTAAACTTGACAATAATTAATCATTCATACTTTAATCCACTCATTAATATTCAATTTTTATTTATTACTTATTAACTTTATAGAAATTTCGACAGAATCTCCTTTGTATTTTTAATGTTATTCCCGACCCTAAACTGGGTGTATAAAAAATTACACAATCTGCATAAAAATTATTTTTACACTCCAAATAATTTGATATTCTTATACCCTTAACTTCACAATTCACAAAGTCATATAAAACACTTTTATATACTCATTCTATTCATAACATGATATAGTCTATATTTAAGCATTATCAATATTAATATTTTTATCATTAGCATATATCATACCATATTCATTCATTTTTCCACCAATTATTAGTTCAGTAGCAGTTAACATATATACACAAACTGATAGGAATCAAGCTACGGACCTAGGACAACAAGGCTGGACTCCTAAATTTTCTCAAGATCCATTGCATGGAATTAGTGCTCCTATGACAAGAGCAAAGGCTAAAAGCATCAAAGAAGCACTTCAAGGCTTAATCAT
>CANXYC011160285.1:0-12480 GCA_948193065.1 Aleurites moluccanus
AGTTATGGTCACCTTTACACAGACTGCCCTGTTTCCATTTTATGCAGGGACCAGCAGTTTGCAGTTAACATTCCACTAAGTTAACCTCCGAATTTGATTACATGGACTTCATAAGAGATGAAGCCTTATCTATCTAGTTTCATGTCCAATAAGAATCAATCAATTTCATGCACATAAACTCAAGTTATGAATAAATGATTCCCTATATACATTTATACATCAAAGAACAACACTTTGAATCAATATACTTTCTTTGAACTCTACAACCCCTACATGGAGATTCACAATTCATGTTTTTCATTCATTCACTTTAACACCTAAGCATTCAATCATATATTTCATTACTAGTATACAAGTTACAAAGCAATTATCCTCACTTCTTTTTCACCTTACCTCACGGCCAATGCATAATTCATGTTCCAAAACTTCACATTCATCATCTATTTTATTAATTAATTACACTAAATTATTAATCATACAATCAATTAGCTAAAAATCAAAACAACTCCACCATTTCCTCTAAGTAAGCTCACGACCAATATATCCTTTCTTATATTTCAAAATAAAACTACCATTTGATATTCAAAAATACAAAACAATCATCAACTTATCATTTAATACTACAATCAAGCATAATCATCAAAATTTATATAACTTACCTCAAATTTCTAATTTAGCTGATTATCCATCTCTTTAAATCCTTTCACCAAATTGCTATATGAAGTTTGAAATATTAACAATGAAGACTATTTGATAATCTTGATCACTATTAACTAAGAATTTCCATGGATTTTGAATAAAGGGAAGTGGCCAAACCTAGTTTCTTATTTGTGAAAAGGAGTTCTCGGTTTACCAAATGCAAGAAGAAGATGAGAGAAAATCCTTAATTGTCTCTCACGGTTTCACAGTTAGATGAAGGAAATAGGTATAAAAGATATTATTATTATTAGTTAGTGGGGAACATCATAATGACTCATCCTATGTAATGATTTTATTTTAATCATCTTAAATCCTAACATGCATCCTTTGGATGTGAAGAGTACCAATACTTAAATCTACTAGATCATGATAAAAATCAATTACCATCAAGTCATTTTAATTCCTAATTTCTTTTTGAGTCCTTTTCTCTATTTCAATTTAATCCTCCTCTTTTGATCTCTATTCAAACTCGGCTACTACTTAAATTTTTATTTAATTTCCTAATTATTTTTTTTTTAATATTCAAACAATCAAATAACATTGAAATATACATGAATATATTAAATATCATTAATAATAACGTTTAGTATCATTTAATCTCGTAAAACCAACAAGGGGTGAAAAATGACCATTTTGCCCCTAGTTAATTTTTAAGCTCCGCATTGAAGAATTCACTTCCTAAAGCATTTCTAACTATCACAACATGGTAAACACATTTCATATAAAATATATCCATCAAGTTTGGCATCAAATGCCTATCAAAACTTAAAAGTCAAACAGGTCAACTTTCGGTCAAACTTACCATTTTTACCTCAAATAGTATTCCTAACCATTTCAATTCATCAAATAATGATCAAATTCCATTTATATAATAATTAGACATCAAATAATTATTCAAACATTTTCAATTTATTAAATTGACCATTTTACCCTTTAGTCAACATTAAGGCCTATTTCACCTCAATTAACTCTAATCAACTTTTTATCCGTTAAAACTCTATAAATCAATTTATATATAATTTATAAACCTCAAAATTCATATTAAAACCATCAGAATCCATAAAGATCATATTTACAAACCTATCATCAAATACCACTAACAGTCACCAAGACTAGGGTTTTCAGGTATAAATTTGTCCTCGAATTAGTATACGACTAGGTACCTCGAGTAGATTATGTAATTTGATTCATTTACCATTATTGTTTAAATTTTTTTTCTCCAAATAATAAACATAATCATATTAATCAATTAATAAACAACAATTTCTTAACTTATATGTATAAGTCTCCATAACAATTTACAATAACAAATTAATAAACTTATCAACAATTATAACTAACAATCCTCAAAATAAGAATACTTTGAGGTGTTACATTCCACCCTCTTTCAAATAAATTCATCCCTGAATTTATCTAACAATTGAGTAAGTAAAACTCCAGATATATTACTTCAAAACAATATACAAATTTATTATTAACCTCAATAATTCTTTTACTATACAAATTCAAATCACAAAATTGAAATCTTTAAATCCTATTACTCTTATTAATCAAGTACTTCAAAATGTTTTATCATTGTCAATACATATAATTATACCTATAAACAATCGTATATTATAAACAATTGTGATTCTAAACTTATTATCGACTTTATTGATATCATATTCTCATTAACAAAGATAAACTAAAGTATGATATAAATATAGGAAAGATGGTAATCAAATACACGTATTATTAAAATTAGGTAAAAATAAATATCAAACATATACTGTGTGAACATTGGAGTATACGGTCACTATGATCAAAGATTATATTAAGAAAACATTTAGAATGTCAAATTAGAAGATAAAATGGACAAAATTGATAGTCAACATCAAAGATTAGACCAATGATAGGTATCATTCGAATGGTAGAAACACATGAATAAGAAGATAAAATCATATATAAATGGAAGCAAAAGATCCATATATTAAAATCATTTATAACATGTAGGTTCATAAGGATTAGGATGACAAATAAAGAAGGATAAGGGATAATAAAACAAATGTAAGGAATACAGATAAGAGTTAACAATTTTTTTTTTTAAAAAAGCCTCCTTAACACAATATATAACCACTCAATTTCACAACTTCCCAATAGGTCACCCATCATATTATTTCCCCGGTTCAAGCACGTTTAACTTTAACCGTCCAAATTAAATATCTGCTATTTACTCATTTTATTGACAATTTTTTTTTTATTCCTATTGTCATATTATCTCTATTATGTTTCTCCCATACTGATCCTCTATTATTAAAACCATATTTGATATCATTTGATCATCATCTTAATATAAGTATTATCTAGTCATATCAATATGCAATATATTACATCTAACACATAGTAAAACATAAAACAAATATAAAAAAGAATATTTAATTGGAGATACGCTGAATTCAAATAATAACAAAGACTACAAATTGACGAATTACAAATACCTATGCTCCATGGTACATTTATTCCTAACAAGATGAACATGCCTATATAATTTCTAAACCTTTGGCTCTGATACCACTTTTGTCACGACCCAACCCAAGAGCCGTGACTGTCCTAGGGTACAGGTGTTGCCTAAGGCTACCGGTACCATGAAGAACTCATAACATTCATAAACATACAAGCACAAATCATGTTCATATAATAATTAATTAACTTCTAATTTCAGGGTTAATTTCTACTGAAAATTCAGCAGCAATTCCTCTAAAACATAGGACTAATCCTCCTGTAGAAAAATAAGTAACACTTCCATATAATTTAATTCTCTCTCAATCTCAGCCTCCAATCCACATCACAACACAATATAGCACATTCTTATGTTATCCGTAACATCCATACAAGTCCGATTTTAATTTCGCATTTTAAATTTAAAACTACCCATCATGCAGATTATTACTATATGATATGCAGTACCATGGAGCTTTCTACAACTTTTACATACATAGAGAAATTACAAATAATCGTATAAAATAAATAGCTTCCAAAGCGGAGAAAGAAATGACTCTGGACGCTCGAGCCTCACCGTAACCTGAAATTGACCCATAATTAACGAATGTGAGTAAAATAATACTCAGTAAATGAAGAAATATAAATATGAGTAAATAAATAAAAGTACCACCATTTATGTCTAAAATAGCCTAAAAAAGATTCATAGTTAATTTTCAATAACTATACATAATATACAATAGTCTTTCAAGAATTTAAATCTAATAATCTTTTCAATCAATGAAAATGTTCAATCAATAATCAATTAATAAACTCAAGTCCCACCCATATGATATCAAAGGAAAGGGCATTTATAATTTCTCTGATACAATGGTGAAGCTCATATAACCTTTGGCACAATTGTGCATCTCATATCTGATATAACCATTACGTGAGGGGGATCAACCCTCACGACTAGAAAATTTCACCCCTTTCTAGCAAAAGTCCACATAAAACCGCGTGCACACGGTAATGGTCTTACCCGCCACACCATCGGGCAACCCTGTTATAACATACCATATAGGCAGGTCTCACAAAACAACATAGAACAATCATATATTTAATAACACAATCACTTTGCATAATAATATCTCAACAGTATTACACTTTTCTATAAATAACTATATAATGCAAAATTTGCGAAAACAGCTCTATGACCCATTTTGACATTTTTAATGTCCCTGTATAGCAATTATAACTTATAATAAAGTTAGAGAACGTTCTAACTCACATCAAAGCAAAATATGAACCAAAATTCTTCAAACGCCTGTAGCTCTATCAACCGACCTGACGGTCATCCGTCTCCCCATGTGTACGTGATGTCTCGCTTATTTCATTTTTATCACTCCGATAAGACACTAATTTTACACATAACACATCAATTTACATTAAAAAGCATCATGTATACACCAATTTCTCAATCAATACCAAACATAGTCATATTTTGCATAAAGGTCCCTAAACTTTCGGCTATTCCACTTTTTTGCACCAATTGACAGTTAAATTTGATTTTCACTAATCACATCATGAATACTATCTCATACAAGCATAATTATGCCATAATTATCTTATGTTCAAGTCTAGATTTTATGCCAAGGTCATTTAAACTTTAACGGTTCTAAAGTTCATATATACTTATTAAATTCACTATACTTACACATATAGCAAAATGTTCAACAAAACATGCATCAATCCACTCCACAACGTATGGCCATTTTGACATACACATATCTTCTCCATATCAAACCCAATTACATAATATATCTCAAAGCACAACCTTTCCCTTTCTTACCTTAAAGCGTCGGCCATACAAGGATCAACACATAGAAACATAAGTATTTCACATGACCAAAATTTCCAGATTCAGTTTCATAAATTTATCAATTTTTTTAGGCTTTCTACAATTGTTATCTCAAATTATTGTCTTACAAAACAATTTAGTTTATTCTCTTAGCTTTCCAATGCATCATGAAAACTGATAATCCAAGTTCATTTGCTTTAGTTATGGTCACCTTTACACAGACTGCCCTATTTCCGTTTTATGCAGGGACCAACGGATTGCAGTTAACATTCCACTAAATTGACCTCTGAATTTGATTACATGGTCTTCATAAGAGATGAAGCCTTATCTATCTAGTTTCATGTACAATAAGAATCAATAAATTTCAAGACAAAAACTCAAGTTATGAATAAATGAGTCTCTATATACATTTATACATCAAAGAACAACATTTTGAATCAATATACTTTCTTTGAACTCTACAACCCCTACATAGAGATTCACAATTCATGTTGTTCATTTATTCACTTTAACACCTAAGCATTCAATCATATATTTCATCACTAGTATACAAGTTACAAAGCAATTATCCTCACTTCTTTTTCACCTAACGTCCCAGCCTATGCACAATTCATGTTCCAAAACTTCACATTCATCATCTATTTTATTAATTAATTACACTAAATTATTAATCATACAATCAATTAGCTAAAAATCAAAACAACTCCACCATTTCCTCTAACTAAGCTCACGGCCAATATATCCTTTCTTACATTTCAAAATCAAACCACCATTTGATATTCAAAAACATAAAACAATCATCAACTTATCATTTAATACTACAATCAAGCATAATCATCAAAATTATTTAACTTACCTCAAATTTCTAATTTAGATGATTATCCATCTCTTTAAATCCTTTCACCAAATTGCTATATGAAGCTTGAAATATTAACAATGAAGACTATTTGATAATCTTGATCACTATTAACTAAGAATTTCCATGGATTTTGAATAAAGGGAAGTGCCCGAACCTAGTTTCTTATTTGTGAAGAGGGGTTCTCGGTTTACCAAATGCAAGAAAAAGATAAGAGGAAATCCTTAATTGTCTCTCATGGTTTCACAATTAAATGAAGGAAATAGGTATAAAAGATATTATTATTATTAGTTAGTGGGGAACATCATAATGACTCATCCTATGTAATGATTTTATTTTAATCATCTTAAATCCTAATATGCATCCTTTGGATGTGAAGAGTACCAATACTTAAATCTACTAAATCATGATCAAAATCAATTACCATCAGGTCACTTAAATTCCTAATTTCTTTCAATTGAGTCCTTCTATCTATTTCAATTTAATCCTCCTCTTTTGATCTCTATTCAAACTCGGCTACTACTCAAATTTTTATTTAATTTCCTAATTAATTTTTTTTTTATATTCAGACAATCAAATAACATTAAAATATACATGAATATATTAAATATCATTAATAATAACGTTTAGTATCATTTAATCTCGTAAAACCAACAAGAGGTGCAAAATGACCATTTTACCCCTAGTTAATTTTTAAGCTCCACATTGAAGAATTCACTTCCTAAAACATTTCTAACTATCACAACATGGTAAACACATTTCATATAAAATATATCCATCAAGTTTGGCATCAAATGTCTATCAAAACTTAAAAGTCAAATCGGTCAAACTTACTATTTTTACCTCAAATGGTATTCCTAACCATTTCAATTCATCAAATAACCATAAAATTCCATTTATATAATAATTAGACATCAAATAATAATTCAAACATTTTCAATTTATTAAATTGATCATTTTACCCTTTAGTCAACTTTAAGGCCTATTTCACCTCAATTAACTCTAATCAACTTTTTTTTCCGTTAAAACTCTATAAATCAATTTATATATAATTTATAAACCTCAAAATTCATATTAAAACCATCAGAATCTATAAAGGTCATATTTACAGACCTATCATCAAATACCACTGACAGTCACCAAGACTAGGGTTTTTAGGGTTGTTACAACCATCATATCCATACCATCCATCCATCGAGATACTACGATCTCAAACCGTATGTATGTTTGATCAGAACATATGCCCCAGGGCCGATAGGCCTCCCCTAAGTAAAGCCACTAATAGAATTTGACCTAATCAGCTAGGTCACTGATGCACACAGTCCAATAATTTCTCCCTCATTGGAAGGACATTCTAAATCATCAATAGTCATACATTCGATACAAGGAATAATGGGTGGGTATAGATATCTCATATTATCAATATCATTAACAATATTTAATAGGTTTTCAATAATTGCATATGACCTAAATGGTCTTTTAAAGGTATTCAATGAAGGCCCAATGACATTACAATATCAAATTAATAATACTTAATATGAAATTTAGTCCAAGAACAATGACTAAACTTCATTCAAGAACAATATTAACAAATGTGAATTTCATAATAAAGAATAAATTATCCCATAACTTACCTCAAATCCAAAGTAATTAGCTCAACTATCACCTCAATTAATAATCCTTAGGTCCTTAGGTTTACCAAGCATAAAATAATAAATTCCCAAAAATGGATCAATTACGGTTTCCTTCCCCAAATCCATACACAAAGAATTCTAGGATTCTATACCCCCTTAGTACTCAATAAAATGATTTTTAATACCAATTAGATGAAGAGTTGTAGAAATTATGAAAAAGAATTACTATTCATCATACTATTCACATAAAACCTTTAAATCTATAACTCCCATATTAACTATAATCAATGGCAATAAATGTTCATAAAATACTACCTACAACCTATAAACAACTAATCTAACAATATCATAATCCATAAACAACTATAAAAGCAAAGATTTAGGATTTACCTTCAAAATCCTAACAAAAGATTTCTTGAGAAGAGAAGCTCTTGAAGTAATTTGATGCCTTAAAATGTGTTTCCCATGAAGAATCCTTGAAGAACATAGTTATTTGGTTAATCAAAGAGTAATAAGGAAGATTAGTTGAGCATTGGGGAAGAAGAAGAAGAAGAAAAAGAAATTTGTGGTTTTCGATTTTCAAAAATATGAAAATGACTTCTATATATAGAGCCCGAAGTTTCACACCCGTGAAGAATGAATTAATACCCGTGAAGAATAAGTTTCATGCCCGTGAAGGATAAATTCACACCCGTGAACAATAAAAAGTCAATTTCTCATATTTAGACAGAGAGCAAAATAACGGCCGTGATAAGGGTTCATGCCCGTGAAAGAAAGCAAATTCATGGCTTTGATAAGAGTTTACGCCCGTAAAAGAACAAGGTTAATTCACATTAAGGCAATCACTTCCCAAAACCATTCTAATGCTCATCAAAACAATTCTAAGATTAACTAACACACTCTAAACAATATCTATGGCAAAGAAACAATTTTATAACAACCAATCAACACAATCTATAACCATGAGACCATCAATATCCTCATGCAACCATACAAATCGAAATCTTGAGTGTTACAGCTTTATTACAAGGTTAGCATTAATTGGAGTAACAAGTCATTTAGTCTAAATCTTGAGTTGTTTAAGGATGCTCTTCCTGAGGGTGAAACACTTCCAAAATCTTATTATGAGGTGTAAAAAATGATGCATGATCTTGGTCTTGGCTATATTAATATAGATACATGCATAAATAATTGCATACTATATTAGAAAGAGAATGAACATCTTGGTCGATGTCCTAATTTTGATTATGGAGCTCCTAGATGGAAGTTTGGTTTGAGAAAAGGTAAGAAGATTGCTCAAAAGATAGTTAATTACTTTCTTTTGAAACCTAGACTTCAAAGATTATTTATGTGGAAACAAGTTGCTGAGGATATGAGATGGCATAAAGAGAAACATGTTGATGATGGTACGATTAGGCATCTAGTTGATGCTAAAGAATGGCAACAGTTCAACAATAAACATGATTGGTTTGCTAGAGATCCTCATAATATGCGACTTGGACTTGCAAGTGATGGATTCATTCCATTTGGCAATATTAGTACCAAATACAAAATATGGCCAGTAATTTTACTACCTTATAATTTGCAGCCTTGAAAATGTATGAAAGAGTCTTTTCTATTTTTATCTATACGTATACCTGTTAAAGATTCTCCTGGCAATGATATTGATGTGTATTTGCATCCACTAATAGATTATTTGAAAGATTTATGGGAAAATGGTGTGGAGACATACGATGCATATAGTGGTGAGAAATTCATATTGCATGCAACTTTATTGTGGACCATTAATGATCTTTCTGCATATGCAATGTTATCAGGTTGGAGCACAAAAGGAAAATTTGCTTGTCCAATTGGTAATAAGTGTACATGTTCACTAACTTTAAAGAATGGAAAAAAATAATATTATATGAGTCATTGCAGATATTTAAATAACAACCATGCATGGAGAAAAAGTAAAAAGTTTGATCGTAAGCCTGAAAATCTATCAAAACCTAAAGAATTATCAGGAGAAAATTTTTTAGAGCAACTTACTTATATTTCAGAAGGTGTGAAATTTGGAAAGCCATCTAATCAAAGAAAGCGAAAACATACAGATCAAGAGCTAAATTGGACGAAGAAGAGTATATTTTTTGAATTGCCTTATTGGAAAACATTAAAATTGCATCACAATGCAAAAGAAATTTATTTTTATGGTGTGCTAACAAATATTATTGAACTTGAATATTGTTATGGAAATCATATTTTTGTATTTAAATATGATTGGTGGAATGTAGGTGATAAAAGGAATGGATTAAAGAAATATAATCGATTAGTGAGTGTTAATGTTGGTCGATAATGGTATATAAATGATCCTTTTATGTTGGAAAATCAAGCAGAACAAGTGTTTTATGTTAATGATACAAAAAATAGAGGTAATTGAAAATTGTGCAAAAAGTATGTCCTAGAACTATATATAATATTCCATAAAATGAGAAAGTTGTAGAAGATGCAATTCTTAATGATGAACCATATCAACAATATGAGACTGATGATATCATTGAAATTGAACAAACATATGATGAAAATATGGAGTCACTGCATAAAGAAGATGTATTTCTAACATCAATTTAATCATCTTTTAAAAGAAAAATGGAAGATAGAAAAAATAGTTACAATTCACATCACTATTAATTACAAATCATAAATTCTTACATCTTCCATTTCAACCATAATAAATAACATTCAAAGCTCATAAAATTCTTCATATAACTCATAAACAACTATTCTAACCATAATTTAGCTTAACTTGAACTTAGAAAAGAGTTTAGAGAAAAAAATACCTTGAACCCTAAAATGAAAAATTCTTAGGAAATTGGATTCCCGAGGCTTATTAAGTGATCTTGGAGTAATATATCTTTAATTTCTTGCGTTTAATGAAGAATAAATGAAGAAATTAGGTATTTTCTTAAGTATATGAGAATTTAAGTGTATTTATGAGAAAAGGGAAGAAAATGGTTTGAAATGGTAAAATGAAAAAAAAAAAAGACAGTACATTTATAGAATCTGACCTGTAACCCCATTACAGAATCATAACCCTCGTTACAAGACTTTTTTAGCATTTCAAATTTTTTAGGCAAAGAGCACTGTAACGCCCTTTACACAAAGGTAACGCCCATTACATATGATGGGAGACATTTCTCAAGGTTTTCTTCATTATAACTTAGCCAAAACTAATCCAAACTCTTAGGAACACATTCTAAATATATTATAGCTTAAAATTAAATCTTTCTAATAGTAAACAAGATTCAAACATAGTAGTTTATCATGCAAACATAGAGGAAAATATCCAATACATAAGGTAACTAACTTAGAAGCCTTTCATTTTTAACATAAAACATGCAATTCATTTCTCGGATATTATATTTTTTCTCCTTTAAGAAAATTTGTCCTCGAATTTTAAAGAACTTGCCTTATCATTCAAACAAATAAGGGTACTTGGCTTGCATACTCTTCTCACTCTCTCAAGTGCACTCTTCCATCATTTAGTTCTTCCATAAGACTTTAACAATTGCTATCTCCTTATTTCTTAACCTTTTAATCATCCTATCAATAATTGCTACTGGAATCTATTCATAGGTCAAGTCTTGCTAAAAATCTATCATTTGTGCTTGTAACACATGAGAAGGGTCTGCAACATACTTTCAAAACATCAATATATGAAACACTGGATGCACATTATTTAAATTATGTGGCAAGGCTAACCTGTAAGAAACCTCTCTAACATTATTTGAAACTTCAAATGGACCAATGAATCTTGCAGACAACTTACCTCTCTTGCCAAACCTTAGAACTCCTTTCATAGACGAAACCTTTAAGAACACTAGATCTCTGACTGCAAATCGAAGTTCATTCCTCTTTAGATCTACATAACTCTATTATTGATTGAAAGTTGTCTTCAATCTCTCTCTTATAAGTGGTACCTTCTCTGATGTATACTAAATCAACTCAGGCCCTTCAATTTGCTTCTCCTCCACTTCATCCCAACATAAAGGTGACTTACACTTCCTACCATACAAAGCTTCATAAGCAGATATCTAAATTATCGAATGATAGCTATTGTTGTAGGCAAAATCTATTAATGGAAAATGTTTATCCCAATTCCCTCAAAAATCAAGAATGTATATCCTTAATATGTATTCTAGAGTTTGGATAGTCCTCTCTGATTACCTATTCGTCTGAGGATAAAATGTCATGTAGAAATCAAGCTGAGTACCCAATGACTCTTTGTCACGACCCAACTTAGGAGCCGCGACAGTCCTAGGGTATGGGTGTTACTTATGCTACCAGTACCACGAAGAACCCAAATAACTATACTATATGGCATGCAATTCACTAACAAGCTCAATATAGCTTGAAAATTCTACGAAAAATTGGGCAGCATCTTTTTTGTATAAGGAGTATGCCCAGCTTAAAAACATGCAAATAAACACTTCCACTATATACTTCAACATCTATCTCAAATCAAGGATCCTTCTGAATCTCCACTATCAACTCAACATATACATATTTGTATATCATATCATTTCCATACATATAATATCATAAATATCCATAGTATAATTACTATGCAAAACTATAAAGATGCAAGCACAAACACATATATATACATGCTACTCCTTAATTTATAGTACCGTGGAACCTCTACACTATACAAACATTTACATTTACTTTTGGAACTTGAATTTTTTACATGATTACCTAGTACTATTCCAAGGCAGGAGTAGGAGATGCCAATAGAAAGCATGCCTCACTGCAAACTTGAAAATGATAACCACTGAAAGGGGTGAGTATAAAAATACTCAGTGAATCCATATGTATAAAAATGCAGTAGATGTTCATAAATCATGGTTGTGTGTATATGGCCTGTAGAATCATATAATATAACAAGTAAATAGAAATACAAGTATCCGTATAAGTATTCATATAAGTATCTG